>JAUBOD010001026.1:132766-264662 GCA_032353885.1 Nothura maculosa
CCTGTTCCACTGCTCTGTCACCCTCACAGTAAAGAAGTTTCCCCTCATCTGCAGATGGAACCTCCTGTGCTTCAGCTTACACCCATTCCCCCTTGTCCTATCACTGGCCACCACCGAAAAAAGCTTGGCCCCCTCTTCCCCACAGTCCCCCTTCATGTATTTATACATGTTAATAAGATCCCCCCTCAGTGGTCATGCGTCACGGGAGCAGTCTGCAGTGATGGTAAACACGCTTTCCCTGCTTGGTAGCATGTACCTCAGGCAGGCATCAACTGGAGTTACGGAGCGTGGCAGCTGGGTGCAGGGGATTGTTCCCAGATTTTATTGATGACTACCAGCCATTACACATGAGAGTCACCAGGGTAGTAAATAGGCCAGATAGAGGAGGAATTCTGCTCTGCCAGTCTGGACTCCATTCTAATCCAGCCCTGAAGTCCTTCTGAGCTGCCTGCACTGTCAGAGGGAGAGGAAGGAAGGTATCGGTTGGGCTGAACGGGACGTCACCACCAGCACTACTCAGTTCCCTGCACTGACAAACGAGCGGCTGCTGTTAGCTGAGGTCAGCTGGAGCTCATGGAAGGACTACACAAAGCTAGCAGGAAAAAGCATTTCTTTGTACTTAAGAGTTTCATGGAAAATCACAGCTGGAAGAATTCAAACAACCACGTAAATGGAAGGATTCTGCATCACACTGAGCTGGACACTGCATTTCCCATTATTACAGACAGCAGCAAACAACACGCAGACACACAGGGCATGCATGTCATGTAAGAAAGGCACTGCATGGAGAACACCCAGGGGACCCATAACATTTTTTTAGGTCTCATTTGGCCCAGGTTGCCAAACAAGCTTGGCCTAGAGGCCCCCTGCAATGCACTCAGAGGAGGAATGTAAAGTTGAAGAAAGACTTTTTCCTGCTGCTGTGGCACTTCCCGCAACAGAGATCAGCGCATCGAGACCACAAAGTGGTGTCAGACAGGGTAACAACAGCCTCCCTCAGAAAATACAATAGCCACTGCTTTTCTCAAGGCCCAGCAGAGCTCTGTGTGCATTTGGGACCTTATGGAATCACTCTTTCTTGGAGCACTGTGCCAGGACCCCGTGCAGCCTTGAGAAGCAATATCCACAGCTACACAACCTCTTAAAGGCAGCCCTGAGGCCACCAGTTCAAGACAAGATGTGATAACTTTCCAGTTTGCAGCCTTCAAGCGTGGCTTCAGCAACAACTGGACTAAACCCTTGTAAGCCAGCAGGACTCTGCTTGCCCAAGCAAGCCCCATGCATTAGCACAACACAGGCACCCCTCAAACAGGGGCAAATCTGCTAGGAGCAAATCCCAGTGACAGAGACTGGCCAGGATGCAGA
Source organism: Nothura maculosa (assembly GCA_032353885.1). Taxonomy (NCBI): domain Eukaryota; kingdom Metazoa; phylum Chordata; class Aves; order Tinamiformes; family Tinamidae; genus Nothura; species Nothura maculosa. Next base: position 134,132 of record JAUBOD010001026.1, read on the forward strand.
TGTAGAGCATTCCCACCCTGCACAGGCCACTCTAAACAGGGATCTGTGCTCAACTAGGCTTTCCAGGAGGTACAACCAACACCAAGCAGGTCCTCCACCTCCCCATCTGGTTGAAAATACACTTAAGGATGAAGGCACACAACTAAACACAAGATTTGTGTTACAATCTGCGACGTAGGTGGAAAACAGTTGTCTTGCTTGAAGAGAGGTGAAATTTCTCTGCAAGAACAGAGACATGCTTTGTCATGGCAATGTTTTATGTTAGGTCCAGCCTTAGCAATTTTTTTCCCCGGAAGCATATAAAGGCAGATCAGACCCTTGGTCTTTATTCACAAAGGGCTTGTTTATTTGTATATAAGCTTATTGTGATTTTCTGCACTCAGTTTTGAAGAAGATAGAAAAAAAAATACTTGATAGAAGTGAAAATAACCCTTGACTGTGGTCACTGCCAGTCCCAGGCAAAGCAGAGGCATACATGGCCAGGGCACAGATCAGGCATTTACCCAGTCAAACAACCTGAATACTGCCTGGTGAATATTCAGCGATTAACCTGTAAGATATGACTGGAGATTCCTCCTTCCATTCCAGCTAAAATAAAAATAAAATCCACTCCTACCACAGCACTAACAGATCTTCTCCTTGCCTGGCACCACCTTTATTGTTAAAAATGCCTTAGCTCATTATTACTGATGGCAGCCCAAATATCAGATGGTCTGAAACATGGCATCGATGCCAACAGCTCTCTGTCACTGCACCACGCTGGTGTGCCCCAGCAGAGAGAGCAACCCGTGTTTATACATAACACGGGCCCCGGTCCAACCAACCTCAGGCACACAAATAGTCTGATTTCATTTCAACAGCAACTTCTCATGTAAGGCCAAAGCTGGGGGCCTTCAAAAAAGGTTGGTAGTCAGGCTGGCTAAAAAAAAAAAAATCTAATTCAAAAGAAGTTCCTTTTTATACTAAAGTGGGACAAGAAAACTTATTTCAACATCTTGTACCTCATCAGTTGTTTGCCTTAGCACTTGGTATGGTGTTACCCTCTGCTGTTACCATCATCAGCCATTTCTTCAAAGTATGTCCTATGCCATTGCTTTGGGCTGGTTGCCATAATCTGCTTCAACAAGGGGCTGTAAGAATGTTCACCTCTTCATTTGTGAAATGGTAACAAAGATGCTTGGGAAATTTTGATTTTAAAATCAAGCAGGTAAGATGAAAGGCTAGAATACAAGGCAACCAGGGATTATTACTGCAAAGTTTACTGAAGCCAGCAGCTGTTGATTCATCAAATTCACTGGATTCTGGATCAGCTCCATTTGGTTGGCTGGGAAAAACGATGGCTCAGGGTAGTACAAAAATGTGGACGGGAGAACAGAATGAGCCATGCTGGACCCTCTGCTTATTTTGGAAACATGAGAAATTGAGATTAAAATGCTATTCTGTTAACTGGGGAGCTATCTGTGCTGAACTCTAAATCCTCAGTACAATAAATTCTGAATAATATAAAATACCTTTTCAGTATTTTTTAAAGTGCTAACTCACATTTCCAAAGTGAAGGAGGAAGATGGTGTGCAAATCTGCACATAACCAAATAACCCTATGAATGAGATATATCTTGTCTCATGTTGTGGCCACCTCCACCACAATATAGGCTGATAATCACAAGGCATTATAGCAGCTACACTAGGTCCTACCAGACATTAGAAGGGCACACGAAACCCCTGCTTAGCTAACTGAACTCCTCTGGCCTGCTGACCAGACCAGATGTGAGGAGACCAACACACCAGAAGCCTCTCCTTGGTGAGCTGAAGCCCTGCGCAGTGGTTAGCAAGTACCAGGCTTGTCCTCAGGACAAGAAATATCAGTTGCAGTACGTCATGAAAATCCTGATCCCTCAATTGGCCATGAGGCCTAGTTGAAAATCAGCACCCCGCTATGCTGGGTGCTGCACAACTGCAGGGTGAAGAAGCAGTGAAGAATGGGAGTGATCGAGCTTTGCCACAAGTACTCGAGTTGTCTCAGCTGCAAAGCTCCTTACAGATAGGGGAAGCACATCTGGCACGTCAAGGGAAACCAAAAGCCCCATGGGATCGAGTTCTTTTTCCTGGCTAATCTCCTTTAACGCAACCACACCAAGTAGGCAGCTTTTCAAACCTTGTGTCCTTTGCCAGTGAACGCTTGCAAGACAAAGCACTCATGAAAACGTGACTAACAGAGACAGACAACAACCTCCGGCATTAGGGCAGGCTTCAAATTTTGCAATAAGTGATGCTTATCTTCCTTTGGCCACTAGTTCTGTACATACCTGTCATAGTTGGCTAACCCCTTGCGCTACATATCTTCAACAACAGTGCAACAAAGATGACTGTGATAATTAATAGCAAAGACAAGCTAATGATCTTGCCTGTTGCCATGACTTTACCAAATGAGCACAACGGTGGCACGTCAAGCCTTGATTTTGTTTCCAAGGAACACAGCAAAGGGATGTACCTTTGCTAACATGGCTCCAGCATGCTAACAAATCTCTACAAGGGAAGAGGAAAGATTATCAAAAATAATAATAAATTCCATTCAATTTTGGAGAATCTAAGCATTTTCTCCCAACTTGGAGCTGCTGATGCTACAGGAGTTACCATGTAGGGCCAGGACATCAGTCTCAAATGGCTACAGGTGTTACAGCAAGACTTCAAAAACAGACATGCCCATGTAGCAGCAGGCATGGAAACTTTTAAGAAGCCTTTTGTTCTCCTCTCATTTAGGGATAGCTGATCTGCCTTGAGGCTGAAGAGATGGATTAGATTATTAGTTGGCCTTGTTCTTTTTTTCTTCTCCAATGTTCTTGACCGTAACTCTCTCACTCTGAACAACGTACTCTACTTCCTTCCATGAAGGAGATATACAACAAATATATACCGTAAAGCACCCAAAAACACTTTGCAAACTAAAAACAATCTGTGAAAGAGATCAGTTTTATAGCATTCATTCTCCAACTTGTATCATGCACCTCCACCCCTTGAGAAAAATAACTAACATGAACTTAAAATGAGATTAAAAGAACTTGCTTGATTTTCTGAAGGCTGCATACCCAGCAGGTCCCAGCAGATATATTCTCTTAGGTGTAACAGAGGGACTTTTTTAAAAATTTGATCTCTAGGATATTTTTAAAAATATGAAGCCCAACAGAACTATAGATCCATTAGGGATCTCAGATATATCCTGCTCTACCATCCTGCACAGATAGGATCTACTCTCTCCATAGCATTGCCTGCTGTTTCCATCTTAAATTAACATTACTGCTAATGACAAGAAAACAATGGATGAGATTCAAAAATAATCATTCATCTACATATAAAATCAAAACAAATAAAAAAATCAAAAAAGAAAGATCATATTTCTCTTTTTAAACTAAACTACATTTCAAGGCCTCTCAGGCATTGGCAGGTCTGCAGTCTGTCTCATGCTGACGAGAAGGAAAATCAAGAAGAAAGGACGTCTTTATGTGATTTACAAATCTATCGGTCTCTCCAAACGAGAGGTCCAAGTAGGGGCAGTAATTCTCGTGCTCTGCAGAGATCCTGCTTATTCCACAGGATCCTGGAGAGGCGCGCAGGAGTATCTGCAGTGGGCAGAACATTCCAGACACTACCAAGGAGGTTTGGGAGGCAGCTTAGAGAAGAGTTTGCCATTTATAAGCAGCTGATAAGTTAGTATGATGCTCTTTCCAAAATTTCAAATTGAAGTTGCCCCTGATCCTAGGCTTGATTTTGAGAGCAGTAAGGTTCTTCTGTTGGAGGATGTTTAGTTCAATTTTATTTTTTTTTTTTGCAAAACATTCTGTAAACCTACTATTTTTCTCTTCTTTCAGAACAAGTATTCAGTTGCTCAACTGACACCAGCAAGCTGACAATTACTTTTGCACTAGACACTTGTATATATATATGAGAGATTTATTAAAAGCTGTAGGTTAGAAATTTTTTTTCCAGCTGTCCCTCTGTCCCTCCTGACAACATTTGGAAATCACTCCATAAATCACTGTCAGTGGAGAGTTTTGGTACTGGAGTGCGTAAGCCCCTCCTCTGCAAAAAGCTGTAGAAAATATTTAAGTAGCACCTAGATTTTTAAGAGGGGTTTTAAGAAGTCAGTCTCACTCTGAGATTGAAGAGCTCCCAACAGCTTTAAAGGCTCTGGCCCTACATCTCTACAGGGCTCCTCATCACTGGTGCTCTCCTACTGCCCTCCAACTGGACAGGAGCAAAACCCTCCTGGGACACTGGGAACCCAAGGAAGCTAGAGGTTGGCAAAGCAAGTGTCTCCTTTGGACTGTCCCCAAGGGACCTGTTGAGCCTCCTGGAGGGAAAGGACAAGGGAGGCCTCTGTGTGCCATGGGGAAGCCCTTCCACAAGCTCATCCGCAGGCACTGCCCCATCTGCTCCCACTGCCCCACATGCCACACGAGGCGGCCACCATGGTTCAAGTCACATCACCACTGCAAGTCATTGCTTCTCCACCAGCATATTTTCAGGCAGAGTTTCCAGTTAGCAGCTTGCAATTGCAGAGGCAGAATCTGATTTCCTCTTCGTATTTCTTCTTTTTTTCTATGGGGAGGCGCAGGAAGGGGAATTCTTGTCAATAGAAATTAAAACCCAGTAAATGTACAAGTGCACCTTGTGAACTGCCACTGTATTTTCCTTGCTGTGAGCTTTTGTTCACCTTGCAAATTGATTTTGAGATGACGCCGGAGCGCTGGGGAAGCTAATTGGGGCAGTTACAAGGGACCCGATCCTTACAAAGCGCCGGTCCGCGTGCGGGCAGCGGGAACAGAGGGCAATCAATACCTCGGAGGGCTAATCCCACGAAACGTGCCATGAGCAGCTCCCCCTTCCCCAGATGGATACAGGAGCTTCAAAATAAATCTATTTTAAAACAGAAAAAGAAAAAAAAAAAGCAGAGTGAGCTCGTGCTCTCAGCTACATTCTGCGCAACCTCTTTGAGATGAAGAGCTAGAGCAGAAGGAATTCTGCCCGGGCCCTTCCTGCATACAGGAATTCTCAGATCAGAGCCAACAGAACTGTCACTGCTTTTTACTTAACGATAACTCTTCAGGCTTTACTAATTAGGAGCTAACAATTCTTTCAGATGAGCTGCGAAACCCAAGGAAAAATACCAGCAGTATGTTTTAAATCAAAGTGTTTACATCAGGAATGATTCATTTTTTCCATGAGGAATGGCTTGTTAGACAGGCAGACTTAGCGCTGCCATAAATCTGCGTGGGAATTAAAATTGGGGAGAGAATAACAAAAGGAAGTTCCTATCCCCACCTCTCTGCCTCGGCCCCATCTCTAGAGACAGAATTTACTTTAACCAGAGGCTCAACGCACCACAGCAATCAGGGCTGAGAGAAACACTGCTTCTTAAATCCATTTCAGAACCACTAAAATCTGGAGCTAAACTCAAAAACTCTGTCTTCCCAATAAAAAAAGGTGTAGCATATGAAGGGAAGCCAGCAATTTTGGCATCAGCCTCAAAAAAAAAAAAATATATATATATATATATGAGTGTGAGTGTGGTGTCTGTATATGTATAAAGATAAAGCAAATAAGTTTCTGACTTAAGATGTCCATAACACTAAAAAAAAAAAAAAAAAAAAAAAGTAAAAAAAATTAAAGATTGGGCTTGGAACTATTTTCCTTTCCATCTTGTGCAGGACCGAGGACTCGAGGCCATTCCCTGATCCTCAGCTGTTACATGGCGGAGTTGCTCCTCGGCCCTACCGAAGGGCTGTCAGCTCCAGAACATGTTTCACCCCGGCTGTTTGAAAAGTGGGTCCACTTGAAACACAACCGTCGTGCCCACCCGCTCTCCACAGGAGAGCAAACTCCCCCTCAGTGAGGTATTTATTCCACGTATATGGTAACTATTATTTCCAACATTTACAACATCCATCTTCTTAATTAGGGGGAAAAAATTACAACAACAAAGAAATCCTGCAATGCACATACACAGAGACACGCATGTTCGCTTGTAGAAATGCAAAGTATTCAAGTTGTTTCTAATAACTGCAGCTCCTGGAGCGGACACGCGTTCCACACACAATTGACTTAAATGCTCTTTTTCCTTTCTTACCATAAAAATATACAGATGTCCTTCTTCAAAAAAATTATTTTTCCCTTTTTCTGCGCTACAGGAAGCCTGCCCACACTTTTAAATACAAAGTGGGTATATATAGAAGCACAAATTAGGCATCTTGAAGTCTGTATTTTACAACCACAAGGAAACTAAGGAATTACTGTGAGTGTTTACATACCCAACTATGTTGAATCTTCTATCCATATGCCCTGCAAAGCTAACAAGAAACTAAGGAAGAAAATGACAGCTTTGCTGGTTCTTCACCTGTTGCTACAATGGGACTGGGATACAATTACATTATTCAGCCTTCCTCCTACAGACCACTATAAGTGTCAACCTGAATACAGTCATCATTTTGATGAAAGTATGTCCTACATATATAAATGATACAACTGCTATGAAAATTTCAGTCTGCCTGTCTGTTTTCCTATAAATTCAACTAACATTTCTCTCTTTAGTTGCCCTTCTGCATCACATCTATTACAGGTAAATAAAAGCATGGTGGCTTTTCATAAGATATGAATATTAATAACTTAAGGGATTTTATAAACAAGTAAATCTGTACAATTCACATTGGCAGCAAGGAAGTAGGTCTGTCTATGAGGCATCTTCTTGGATTAGACTTCTGTTTAAAATCTTGTTGTTGGTTTAAAACGATCCCTTGTTTCGCTATTGCTATGTGCTGGATCCCTTATCCTTTTCTCTCAACTTCTGGCACGGATGTTTTGCCAGCAGCCTTCACCTAGTAGAGCTACTGGGCAAAATGTTCCCTTACTGGCTACGCTAAACATTGGCTGCCCTTCTCAAAAGATGAATTCAGTAAAACAAAACAAAAGATCAGTCTGATTCTTCAGTGCACATCTTCAGCAGTATCAAGAGTATTTTGAACCGTATTTAAAGGGCGAGTTGGCAGTGGGTCCAATGGTCAAAATGGCACTCACCACCAATAAATTCAGCATAATGTTTGGCATTTCATTGTGTATTTTTTTTTAATTTGACCTCTCCCCAGCTGCACTGCTTATCCCCAGAGACTATCTGCTTTCCCAACAGGATTTGTTTTTTTTATTTTATTTTTTCCACCAGATTTTGACTTTCCATTAGCACACAACACTGTAAGGCGCAAATCCCTAGTCTGCAAGCTAGTGTTTCTCTAGGTTGTTGCCTGTGAGTAGTACTTTCCTGTGCATAATCACCTGCAGACAAGCCTGCTACCAATACGCTGTATAATCTTCTCAGCAGAAAGATGAGTATCTCCCTTAAAGGGTTCAAATATGGCTGGGTGCCTATGAAAGATGGAGGATGGACAACAACTGATTGGAAGAGACCTGAAAAGCATCACTGCAAACTTTTCCTCTAAAAACAGATCGAAACTATAAAGACAACAAGTGTTACTTTTCTCGTGCTGCCTTCCTCTTTATTAACAATCAAGCTCCTTTTTTTTTTTAAAAAAAAAAGGTGGTTGGGGAGACTTAAGGTTGTGCGAGACATACTTTGATCTGCACCCTGATGAGTGAACATTCCCCTTTGCTGCTAGCCCCACTAATGAAGGGATAAAATTAGCTTTTATCCCTGGCACTTTCTTTAGCAAAAAAACATGCACTAATCAGCTGTCCTCACTAATCAGTCGTCTGGCTAATGACCTTTTGCCTTAAAACACTAAAATTTCTGAATGATGTGGAGAAAAGGAAAAGAAAAAACACAGCACAGACTGGCCCCTCTTTGTGGGTCTTGAGCCTATCATCTGGAATTGGGGACTGGAAGGTTAAATGGCAAATCTGTATCCTGACTAGGTGATAAATCTGTAATCAAAAGGCACAAGGCTTGACACCTCAAGATGTACTTCATTACTACAAAACTGATTTTTTTTTTCTTTTTTTTTCTCCTTTTTTAACTAGAAGCAGATGAAAAAAGTTGCTTAACTCCCTCATACTTTGCCTGTGGAGAAATCCATTCCACATCTGTGTTTAAGTGTCAGTTAATTTCTTACTTTTTTATTAATGTCCGAGCAGGAATTGAGAAGTCAAAACTCTTTGCTTCGCCCCTCCCTCCCCTACAACTCCAGGGAACTGCAAGCGGGGGGAGAAAATGGCAAACAAGCCCCATCACTTCACCCACAAGTGAATCCCTGAAAGAAAGCAAGCAATAAACCTTGCAATCCCTCCACACATGCTCCTTGTACAAGGCATGGTCCTTCCTCCTCCTAATACCATGCTCTGACATTGTTTTAAAAGAGGGATTTTAAGGCCTGTTTCATTTTCCTTCTCTGCTTCCTTTAATGAGGCTTTTTTCTTCGTGCATTAAGGAGGTGGAACAAATACAGCACTGGCTGGCTGAGGAGGATTAGCAACAGATGATACAGCCTGCTCAAGCTTGCTTTGCAGAGGCCTGTGATAATTTCAAGCTGCAGTGCAACTGCTCCCTACCTTTTTCCTTCAAAGACAGAAAAAAAAAAAAACGTATTTACTTTAACCCACAGGGAGGCAAAGTGATTTTCCCAGGGATAACGTAAAGAGTCTAAGAAAATGACATTAAAGGTGGCAGTCTCGACAACCTTGCACCTTCCCCAAACGAACACGCAAAGCTACTCACGGTAATGAGGATCCATGTAACCATTTCTGGGGTCCATAGTAAACAGTGTCCCACGATAAGGTACAGAAGGTTCAGGAAGGTGCGATATAGATCCATGGATCTCCTTCTTTATTAATGAGGCCCTTTCCTCGCTAGATGTTGAAGGCTCTTCACTGATCTTGCTGAGGCCTTGCCCACCTTGTGGCTGCATCGTGACTGCGTTCCTTCTCTCTCTGTGATAGGTCTGTCCAGGACTTTCATCCTCTAGAAAAAAAAAAAAAAGAAGGAGAAAAGAAAGACAGAGAGAAAGAGAGAGAGAGACAGTGACTTTCAGCCCTTTTACAGGAAATAAAATAAGAAGTTCACCTCCCCCCGCTTCTTTCCACCACTTTCAAAGCCGCAGTACAAGTTGGTGGTGGTAGGTGCACGTCTGGCTATGAGAGATGCTCGGGGACACGTGTTGAAAAAACCAGCCCATTCAGACCAAGCGGCAGTTGAGCGGTAGATCATCGTCACCCATTCCCTGATGCATTTACCAGCAGGGCTATCAATCGTACGAGAACGGGCACGGACTTGTTGTTTTCTTGCCTCTGGGACAAGCAGACTGGAAGTTTTGGCTGCCTGACCGGGAGGAAAAAACAATTTGTCACAAAGAGCAGGAGACGAACCCCGCTAGCTGGGACTAAATCAAGTGTAGCCACCCACTGCTGCTGCTCTCTGCTCCTCCACTCCCTGGAAGATTCGCTTTCCAGGGGGCTGCAGCCTTAGAGAAAGTTCCTTAGTGATTAAAAGTAAGCTTGCCAATAGTAAAATGGGTAAAACTGTGCAAGATACAGCACCAGCAGGCGAAGCCATGAGCAAGAGAAGCCACCTGCCCTAACAGCGTCACGATTTAAGGAAGGGGGCATATTTAAGGAGAGCTGTGGAGTGCACGCACCCTTCTCTTCTCCTTTCAGATCCACGAATAAAGCCCCCAAATTCTGAGCGGGTTGGGAGGGCAGGAAACCCCAAGAGGGCCGCGAGAGTAAAGAAAATAAAAGAGAGAATTAGGAAGGTCAAGTGGCCTAGGCTTATTTTACACTTGTGATCCCCTTTGTGTGCGCAAAGCTGGAACAGCTTTTCAGGCCTCCTCCCCCTCTGCCCGTGCACGGGGCCGTCTGCTCCGCGCTTCCTCACCTGCTCATCCCCAAGCCACGTGCTCACATCTCCACCCTGCTATGACAGCATCCGTAGGATTTCTGACCATGGAGCCACTGCCATCCCTTGCCCATTCCCACAACAGGGCAGTTCACAAACCTTCACCCCCTCGGGCCGTTTAGCCCCCCTGGACCATGTGCACACTGAAAAACAGAGGAGCGGTTCTGCTCTTCATAAGTCAGATGCTGGGCTATGCCTCACATGGGCCATGTGGCTGAGGAGTTTGGTTAGCTACACAAACGTCTCCTGCAAGCGCTCTCCTAAACTTATATTACTGCTTTCATAAAACACAGAGACTTTTTGCTAAATAATTCCATAATTCCTGGCTGGAATTCTTGCCAATATCTACATTCCAAATACAGCCCTGAATTCCTCCTCTAATAAACCGCACTGCACATGCGGCACGCACAAATACGTCCTCAAGTATTAATAAATATGCTTAACTTCAAAAGTTGTTCAGCAGTTCTAGAAGTACACGAAGAATTTCAGAAGAATAAACATTGGATGTGAAGCAGGTAAGTAGACGGGAAATGAAAATACAGCTAGGAATTTTAGAAAACCTAAGGCACACACACTCTACAAGCCATACGTAAATAAGAATGGTTCAGAACAGTGCTGAGATTTCACTTCAGTTGTCAGAGGCCGGAATAGTCAAGGTCAGGGCTAAATTTTCACTGTTAGCTTGCCCTGCTGTGCTCATTCATACAGCAAAACCAGCAGTAGGACTACTTTCACCTGCATAACTCAACCTATTTGCCTTCATTTAAGTTAGACTAGAAACAGGCTGCATACACATTTGGGGCTGAATTTTACCATTATCTGCACACCCTGGCTACAGGAGAGCTTTTAATGTGCTGCTCTGTCTGCCCTTCCCTCGCCCTCTTCTCCAAAGCAGCAACAACCACCAAACCCACCAATGCAGCCCTCTGAGCGCTGATTTTCCCATTTCCAGGTATTTCTGCAGTCTACGCATTGGGCATTTCCAGGATGGGGCCTGGGAAGAAAGAGTTAACAGAAACAGACAACACCACCGCACAACTTAAACCCTTTGCCCTTTTCTACTTTTTATTAATATGCACAGGCACTGGTCCCTGCTCTGGATTAGCACGGTTTAAGGTTTCAGTTTTTTACACTGAAGCTGTTTTTAGTTAGAGAATTGCAAAGGGGAGGCTAAAACTTTAAAACTTATATTAGGCTTTTAGAAAATTGCCTGTATTAAAAAAAAATAATAAAAAATTAAACAGCCCCAGTAATATTTTCCATCGTGTTTCTCTCTAGCCAGAGTCTTTTATGTTAAATTTCAACCCAGAGTGAACCTTCCCTGATGAGACCTAAACGCTCATAAAAAAGAGGGGATTACCCTCCATTTGAAATCCTGACAGACCCTTAAGCAGCGCAAGCGAACCTGGGCTACCGCATAGTGGAAAGAAGCAAGTTCGAGTGATCTGTGTGGCTGCATCATCAATCTGAGCATCCCATAGGGCTGCAGCTCTTTTACTCTTCTAGATAAAGATAATATTTGTTAAAAGCTGCCATCGCGGGATACAGCGAGAAGCTGATGCCCGTCTGCAGCTTGATTCTTTCCTTCTCAAAACATGCATGTGTCACGAATCAAGGTACCAGGGACTGGTATGGAACGAGTTGATTTTTTAAACTGCTGAATGAAATTCTAAACCTACTTTCACAGTAACTTTGAAACTCAAGGAAAATATGTTTTGTTTTAATAGGCTTTCTTCTCTTTGCTTTGGTTCCTCAAGAAACAAAAAGGAAAGAAAACAAAAGAAAAGCGGCAATTTCCCTCAGCCAGCACCAACCATTTCTCTCTCCCCACTACGAAAATAAAGCTGCACGCTGTTAAAAGTCATTTAAACATTTCTGCACACTTTAGGCTGTATTAAAATTCAGCCAGAAATATTTTTTTCTTCCAGTAAACACGATGGCATTTCTGCAATCATAAGGAATTTCCATGGCCAAACATTTTGTTAAGCGTGTACTTCATGCTCTGCGCCACAGAGCTGCTTTTGATAGGGGGCAGATGAAAAACTTGACAGTCCCCGCACTCCAGAATACAAATAGCCGAGTGCTTTGAAAGGGCTCTCTATACACTGAAAGGGAAACTTTCCTTGCAATAATTCTGCCTCGTCTTACAACGGCAGTAAAACCACTTCAGCGAGCCAAAAGGCGAAAGCTGCCTAATCTTGTTCTGTTGCAGCTGAATTGTTCAATAAAGTTTAAGAGTAAGTGCAGACAAGCTGCGCCAGGCCAAATTATTGACAGAAACATACTGTCCACCATGGCAACAAGTGGGACTCTATAGCAAAAATGTAAGCAAACAACCCACTGCTCTGGCAGCATCTGCCAACGGGTTCTTACAGCCAGATACACGACAACTGTTACCGCTCCTCTCGTGTTTTAAAAGTGGCCCAGGAAACATCCGTAAAGTTGCAGGGATGAGTAACCAAGTCCCAGGGGGGTGTTCTCCCCGCTCGATTCCACACGGTTTTCCCTGGTAAAGCTCCACCGACTTGGGCACGGTTTGTCCTGCCTTTTGCAGGTGTAAGGGATGGAGCGAGGGAGGAAAAGGAAAGAGGTGGAGGAGTCGGAGGGCTCGGCATCAGCAATAATGATGCTGCCCGTTCTTCATGTGTGCCCTTAATTCCAACTAAACAAGTCAGAAGCCAGGGACACGTGTTACAACTACCCAGTCTGGAATGATCAAATTAATCTGAGATTCTCCTATCCCCTGCAAAATACTCAGTTTAGTGCTATTCTCTAGGTATTTTTTAGTAAACGTACTTAGTTAACTTACCAAGAAACACCTCATTTAATCTGCAAACATTTTCACAAAAGGCTCCCACTGATCAGTAAGCCCGAACAAACGCACCTCTAATTATTTGGCTAATTTACCTAGCAAATTAAATTGAGGTCAAACCAAAACCAAGCCCAGAGAATCATCAAACCTTCTTTCTCTGCCGAACTTCCCTCGTTCATTTTCTTTAGCCCACAAGCCACAAAGTTGTAACTCCTCTTTTAAAAAGTCGGGGATTGAGAGAAGTTGGAAACTGCTGCTCTGCCGCCCTAAAAATCCCCCCCGGCACCACTCAGAGGTGCCCTGTCTAAAGCAGAAGCCACCAGCCGGGTCCAATCCACTTATGCATCAAGTCCCCCAGCGGCATCTCCCCACGCAGCCCCGCAGGCAGCTCGACTGCCTCGCCACAACTCAACGGCGCACTTGGACGGCGGCGGCCAAGAGCCCACGTACTTACAACTCAGTCCACAAGCCCCCGGGTCACACTCTGAGCAAGCTCTTCTCTTGACCAAAATTCGCTGGCTAGCGGTCCGTGGACATTCCTCCCTCGCTTTTCCTCTCTCCCCCTCTCTTTTCCCCCTCCCTGCCTCCCTCCCTCTCTCTCAGAGGCAGTGCTTCTCCCATTAGAGGAATTAAAAGTGGTTGGTGCCATGCTAAATTTAACAAGCTCATTAGTATTCTTCCTGTGTGCTTCCTAGTGAACTCTCCCTATTCAAGCAGCTCTCTCTAGCTGAGGGGTCAGGCGGCTAATCATTAAATCAAACTAATGTCACCCTATCACAATCGGCCTAAGAGAAGGAGGGTTTATTATTTCAGTTTATGCTAAATAAACGGTTTTACAAATGGTCTCCAAGCAAGGTCAACAGCAGCTTCAATTACAAGACAAACTTAACAAGAGTTGCTGTAAACCAAGTGCTCCATATTGACCTAAGCACAAGCTCGGCTCTGCATATTGCCACTAGCAGGATTGTACAGGAATGCATATTGTAAAATAAAGGGAAGGGTAATCTTTTCTTTGCCAGAATTTGTGACTGCACAGAGACTGCTCATTCACCTCTCCCCAACCAGCTTGCTGCTCAGCTCAATTCACCCCACACAAAGGCTGAAGACCAGACCTCAATGGACCGAGTGAAACATGTTCAAAACTAGGCTCTCTATTGTGACTGAATTTCTTAACATCTTTTCAAAAAGCGGAGAATGCCTTGAGGCTAAAGGAAGAAACAGGCTAATGGTGAATTGGGAATACTGAGCAAATTTCAGAGCCCTTTCCTCCTAGCTTTTGAGGTTGAAAGCAAGCTCTTTCCTTTCAAGTTTCAAAGTCCTTTTTCCTCCCGCAGTGTCACAGAAGGATTTGAAAAGAAGGTAATTGTGCTCACAGTCCCCCTGATCAGAGCTTACGTCCTATTTCTGGTATTTCGGAATACTTCTTGCAATAATGGTGCATATAGCTCAATCCCTTAACCGTCCTGCACTCTGCAATTGCTCATTAAATGAACAATTGCTGGTATAAAATGCCTTTTATGTTCAAGGTCTGGATATAAGATAAGCATTCTAGTACTCTAAATTTGGTTTACTAAGGAAACTCTGCATCATTAAATTACAAAACTGAAGTCAGAATATCAGTCTTTCCCAGAAAAGTAGCATTTTAGGTTGCTGTGAGCCAGAATGAGGGGGGAAAATGTAAAAAAGATTGACTACTTAGATTCTTAATAGAATAGATATCTAGTAAGAAAGCAATTTCCCTCACGTTTAAGAAGGTCTAAGTTTTTTAGATGTGATATTTTCTCCCTCGGAATGATGGAATGGAGCAATTGCCAGGCTCATTACGACACGGGTATCTGTGGCTTCTCGCATGCACACATTGATCACAACCCTCCGGCCACCTTAAGAGCAAACTGGGAGGAAATACACACATCTGTAGAACCGTGCCTGCCTTTAAAAGCAGCGTGGCTTGTAACCAAAGCTTTTGTTTTGGGTGGGCACAAGAGTTTAATTTGGGCACTCTTGGTCCCAAGTTTGTTATTTTCCTGCATTTGGAGCAACTGTGCACAAAGTAGGTGCTTTGGAAACACTAACACAGATAGGAAGCACAATGCTCACAATCGGTTTTAAAAATAGGGTCCAACCATACGAGCAGCTACAAAATCTGTTAGATAACAAGTACAGGACTTTATTTGCAATGCCTGAGCATTCCTTATACAAGACTTTTGTGCTTATAAATAGCATACATTATCTGAGCGCACCATTGAAAATGTATAGATTTATATTCCTGCTTGTAATGGATTTTCAGCTTAGTTATTTGCCATTAGCATATGTATAGTATTTTCCAGGAACTGATTTGTGACCTTTGGAATACAAATATACCGTTCTTTTCTCCATTTTTGTTTGTTTTGAGAAACCTGTTATATCCTGTTTGTCATCTTTAACTTCCACCGAAAGAAGAATTTATCAGCAAGCCAGAAAGGGGAATTGCTTGTGGACCCAGTCCTCAGAACAGTTACACAGACACTCCATCCCCCCCCATTATTGTCTGTGGATGATATGCAGGTTCATTTTAGCTGCACATACTGCACAACTCAATTCACACCTTATTTTCAAAAGTATGGAGGAAGCCAGAGCAAAGGGCTGTGCTACAATTCCTACAGCTTCCAAAATGGGCAGCCTGATCCTGCTCTTCCCCAGGTCAATGGCAAAGCATCCTCTGCCCATATTTTGGCAATGTTGTGCTCATGTAGAGCTCATACATCTCCGCAAGTAAGTTAGTGCTGCATTTCTGGCAACAGGACATGATCACAGCCTTTTCCAGCTGTGCATCTAACTCTTCTCGCAACTGCTGGGGGACCTACAAGTGGAAAGAAGCAGCTCAGAGTTCAGATAAAGGCTCTCAAACATCCAGACTGGGGAGCAGCCTGTTAGTGGTGACATCTTCAACTCAACTCCACAATCATGGGGAAGAATTTGCCCTGCCTGCTGCCACTGCACCTGCTCTCAAATAAAACCAGGTAGCTCAATTTAAACGTACAATATGAAAGTACGTAAGCATCGGCACATTTAGAGCTTTATGTAAACAAACACCTATCGGATTTAACTGGGAGCCGGCGCCTACTAACTCCAGTTTCAGATCTACAGCAAGGCATTAAAATCACAGTTAAGCTGAAAAACCACACTTAGGTATCATGGAAAGTAGCTATCAACAAGCAAAGGCACATTCTGCAATGGAAACCTCCTTGTCAGTCCCAGCACTCTTGCCCTGGAAAGGCAGACAAGGGCAGGAGCCCAGGCTGGACTGGGCTACTGCATCCCGTATCTCAACAATCAATGCAAGAATAATTTGAAGGATATAGGCAGTGAAAAAAAGGAGTGACATTTGGGTATGTCTGAAGTCACTGACCTGACGCTTGAGCCATTCCACTGAGCCCAATGACTTTGGATGCAGCCGCTGCAGTTCCTTGCTGTGAGCCAGACTCCCATGGCACGTGCTATTGAAGTTGGCCTGTGGTCACTCAGGTGACCAGACAACCGGTGTAGGGGGAGAGCTGGAGCCTACGAAATGCCGATCCCCGGCTTGCTGCACTGCAACAATCCGTGGAGCTAACACAGGCTCAAACCCTCTGCAACTTCCAGGATCCGGCCCCAAAGAAATGGAAACCTAATTTCTGAGAGCTGCCTCTCAGGCTATTTCCACACAAGCTTTAAAATAATAAAAACAAACAATCTGAATCAAAACAGCTGAAAACCATTTTCCCCTTTCCCAAGTTCAGGGCTCCGTGTTTCTCCCATTACAGACAGTGGATTATTGCAGCGATACTTAACACCGCTCAGTGAGCGCAGCCCCCATGCTCTGGTTTAGGTGTTAGTGACGACATTGGCTGCTGTGGAAGAAACACTAAACCCTGCATCCAGGTACCGAGCAGGTGGCGAGCTTCTAAGTTCACCTTTTTGGGTCCTACACAGCCCAAATCCTGCTTGCCTTACTCACACAGTCACCCCAAGGGCTTGGAGCAACTCTTCGTGCAAGCAGAGCAACAGGAATTCATATCCAGCATCAGGAACCCTCAAGCTGTTAGGTGCGAAAGGTTTGGGGATGCAAACATACACTGGAGGTGTCTGTTACCATGTAGAAATACCACATCATTAGCTTGGTGAGAAAAGATTCTTAAGAGTAGAACTGCCTTGTACTTAAAATGGACAAGGAAAAATGAAAGCCTAAATGCAGATGATGAAGACATTGGAAGGCAGAGCTAACTGGCAAAATAACACTTTGCTGCATGATTTCTCCTTTTCAATTTACAGGACCAGAAGGTCGGCAAAAGCCCCTGTCTTGGTAAAGCAAATTTAATGTTTTGATTTTACTACTTGAGGGTTGAGAAACTCACCAGCAAAAAATCTCTTACCAAAACAACCTTACTTTTTCATTTCCCCTTTTAAAAAGTGTTCCATCTCACAGAAACCTGGAGAGGCAGCAAGTCACTGTGTGGCAGCCTTAGCAAACTGAAACATTTGCTCCAAGTCTGCTGTTCGAGGCTGAAATCAAATGTAGCACCTCCAGAATATCTCCAGGATTATTGCTCTCCACATTTAACCTCTTCAAAGAGCTGGGATTGTAGAAATATAACTCAGAGAAAAATGACTGCAGACACCAAGGTCTGACTATTGGCAACCGTTTCTCAGAGGAGAAAAGCTCCTCGGCTTCTTGCAAGACACTCGGAGATTCCTGATCTGAAAACATTATGAAGTTCCTTCCATTAGCCAGTTATTAGACTGTTAGTCACTGCTTACTTTGAGCAGGCTAATTAGTTACATCAAAGGCACTACAGTAAATTCCCAGGAGGGCTTTAGGGGGGGAAAAAATGTATTTCTCAACCATCTAATAGCGCATTTATGCCTATCTGAGGGTAACCACCTCATTTCACTCATAGGCACTGGGGGACATATTCTGTGGTGCTGTCACATTCTACCAAGCCAGCAGCAACCCTGGGCCTTAAAGCTGTTTTACAAAGCCATTTGTAGCCTGATGTAAATTAAATTAGCCATGCTCAGAAGCCACCTAACAGGCAAGGAGGGAGCAAGGAGCTGCAACTCCTTGGGCGCACCGTCTCTATTTGTGCTATATACAGCACCCATGTCTTGGGCTCGACAGAATGAGAAAGTTACTGTAATTCCTGCTCTATATGCAAAGTTAGTATTGCTTTCCCTTTTTTTTTTTCTCCCCTCTAATAGAGAAACAGCTAAACGCAATCACTCGTCAGTCACTAGGTCCCCTACAACAGCTGAGAGCCATGGCAGTTCTTCAGTAGGGATGGCAAATTTCACCTATTTCATTGCAAAATACCTCTATTGCTGCATCCTTTTGCACAGTTGCAGTAAGAGTCAGTGTTTCCATTATATCTCGGTATTTTGGGCCTCTTGAAGCATAGCAGCTGTTAAAAAATATGTTATGGGTTATTCTGCCCTGATTTACAGAAGTTGCAATCTTAGCAGAACAAAACGATTTCACAAGGTCTCGGGGCAAGATCTGAAGGTTGCATAAATTTGTGCATTACCGTATGTGTATATTTATATACATATGCATGCACACACATGCATATACATTATATGCACATGCACACACACACACACACACACACACACACACACACACATTCTGCCCCATTCTACATTCCATAAAATCCAGCAGATTCCCAGTGAGGCGCTGTGTGATATATGGACGTACACTCGTACACGTTGGATAGTTGAACACAGAAATGAGTCTTTTCACATTCCTCACCAAGCGTCTAAAGAGTCAGGAGGAGAAGCACGCTGCCAAACGAATGCAAGAATTACAGCTAAGGGTGTTTTAAACCAAAGAACAAACCTCCCTGGGAAACTCTCAAATAGATCCTATAAACCAAAGGAGTTGATGCTTTGGATGTTCCTCTGGACACCGGCCCACTACTTAAAAACGGTAGAGCAACTAATGCACAAAGGTTGTCAAATAGTCCTTTTTATTGACTCTTTTCTCTCTCAGGAAATTGATATTCACAAAGGACTCCACATTCAAAGTTGCTGGTTTACGTATCGAATAGATGCGCTAGCTATTAAAGTTCAGAAACTAGGAACATGTGAGATAAGAGAAATAGCTAAGTTAGAGTAATATCCACACTTTGGAAGAAAATTTTGGAACAATTTCATTAAGGTACAACTCTCTCTTCCGACTATACAACTCTCTCTTCCTAGCTTAAATGTAGGTTAAAAATAATTTTTTAACTTTGTAATCATGTTTTGGTGGCTACATCCATTCACCACCTGGCAAAAGCAGATTTCAATTTCCTTCTTATTTTTGTCTATCAAGATCTGCAGGCAACATTTACTTCATAGAAAAATAAACAAACTACTTTATCCCTCCCAAAAATGAAGCAAGTCTGATCCCTGTGCAAAGGAGATTGGAGAAAGGAACCACCTGAAGACTAATTCACTTGGACTATCGACAAACAAGCAGGGAAAACTAAAAAGCCTCACTATGTGCTGCCCAGAACTATAATCCACTTCAGTGTGCTGAAAAAGAATGCTAAACTGTAGCCAGTAAAAAGAAACTCATTCTAAACAGGGAAGTATTCCAACAACAAAAGAGAATTATCAGTTTTTACTGAAAGGGCCTTATTTTTACAAAACAAAGGTAGGGCTGCCCCTTAGATTCCCCACTAAGAATTATAACTATTTCTAAACATGCCACTGGTTTTCCTATTATGGCTGTGTCAAAACTAACACACACACCATTTTCCTTGGTTTCTGTTAATAATAAGCTGTGTGTAATAAAAATAATGCAGTGCTGTTGCACTAAACAAAAGGAAGTAAAGCAAAAGAAACAAAGCTAATATTAGCCTTCTGTTGAAAAAACAAAAGATCCAGAACACTTTTTAAAGGAAAATGCAATCATTGTAAGCATTTTACGTGTAACTGTCAGAAGGGACTGAACCTACAGGTTCTTGCACAAGCAAAATTCTTATGGGAGTATTCAGACTGGATTCTGGAGATGGCAATGAAGAATTTCTTTCTCCTCCCCAGATTTCTCTCTGATCTTCCTTTTTTTTCCCCCACAACTTTTCTTCACCACCAAACAGATAAAATACTAATGACTGATTTTGTAAAAGAGAAGTATTTTTATATAACAAATGATGATCATAAAGTCTATTTGATTGCATATACAGAGATATCAAGTCACATACCCACAAGGAATTGAATAGTCTGCCCAAAGCTGCCCAAAACATCATCCTGTATATTAAATCTTCCAGTTCTGCAGAATATGGTGCACCTTCCATTTCTGTTATGCAAAATGGTTGTACACAACTTGCACAACTTGTCCACCAATACACAACCATTTAATAAGTAATAATCACATCCCTTCACAGAGAAGGGAGAAATGGTAACAAAAAAAGGAAGAAAATAAGTCAAGCTTTAAAGTGTTCTTGCCCTGAATCCGTGATGCCTAATATCATCTAACTCTCCTGCCTATTATATCATTAACAGAAATATTGAGTTCAAAACACACTTTTTCCTTCTTCACATCTGAAGTAAGGTTCTATATAGGATGGCTTTTAATAAATTTCCTGTAAACTGAATAAAATCAGTAGGCTTGACCTACCAGTGTCCTCCACAGACTGATAAATATTTGAAGCATTTTTTCCCCCCCAAATGGTGGACATGCTTTTGTGTGCCCGAAAATGCTTAACAATGTTCACCTTATTGGCACCAATGAGAACTTGTTTTTGTCCATTTATCGAGCAATCCTAGTGTTGGAACTATAATACAGATATATTTCATATCAAACTGCCCAACCTTTCAGATTAATATTTTTATTCTAATCTCACTGTTTGGAGCAGTTCTACAGAAGTCTTGTAAACTGTGAAAAACAGCAAAAGATAACCTACAACCCGAACAATCGGTGCCTCTTCTACTGTTATTCTTGATAGTTTAGATACAGCCACAACTGTATGTTGTATTAAGGCAGATAAATGTGCAGAGAAGATGAGCTTTAACACATTTGTCCCACAAAATTTAATTGGTCTTTTCCAATGCATCAGAATTGAAACATCAAAACTTGCTAGCTATAAAGAAGAAATTCCCATTAGAAAATGCTGTTTTTTCATAGCAGACAGTCTACAGTCTTCTCATAGCAGAATACATATTGGCTTGCTTGATGCAATTCCTTTCTTAAGGCTATTAAAAAAAATCTTTTCCAGAACAGTAAGGTTACCACTGTCAGCTGCACTGAACTACACACTTCCCTCTCTTTTGGGTTTTATCTTCAAAAATCACGGAAACAAAGATGTAAACTTGGACATTAAAGAATGTTAACATCAAAGTACACGCACCACTTTTGATATTAACCAAAGCCTTGAACCAGCAATCTAACTGGCACAAATCAGTGGTGTCTATATAATTTCAGAAACAGTTGAGCTGAGCTCTCTGCCGTGGCTTGCATTCGCTCACTGACTTTTCAAAGCCCAGAATGAGTGCATGTTTTTCTAACTAACTGCTGACAAAGCAAGCATTTGAATTCACTGCTTGGTGTCTCCGCAATTCATCCTTCCAAATTTCTAAACACCTGAAACCTTTTTAAAGAAAGCTTTGCAGAATCTTACAAGTCTTTCAAGTCTGCAGGCAGGGCAATTCCCTCTCACAAGGGCGCACAGCTGCCTGTATTACATCCCTACACCTTGGTTTACACAGAAATAACTGCATACCATCCCCAATATTTTATTCAGAGTTCTTAGACCTTCATTCGGGTTTGTTCCATCACGAGCCCCCCATGATGCACTCTGTAACTCACTAGTGTAACGGCAGAACCCATTGGGCCCAGTAAAAATTAGAGCTCTGTGAAAAAGCACTGAGCAGGAAACCAGAAACCCTGAGAAGCTTTCAGGCTTTGTTTCCATTCGGAGACTCAACCCACGATCAGCGAGAGACTTGCTAAGGTCAGTGAAACTTATGAGCCAATGGGGCCCACTCTCAAGTGAGCCTGAGATAATTTATGATGGTGTGTGGAAACAAGGCGAAACTTGTCATTTTACTTGCAAGTTAAGGGAAAACAAATTTTGAAATGTTTTCTCTGAGACGGAGCTTGTTAAAGCCTCAAATTAAGTGGAAAAAGAGAATATGCAAGTGCATAATGAATAATGTCAATAATGTTTCACTTCATCCTCAGGTTTGTGACAGTACAGACGCAAAAGCCGAACCCAACGGTAACTCAGATATTCTCAGTGGAAAAGTCATCTATTTCAACCACAAACTAAAGATGACAAGTTCAGAAAGATAAAGTACTTATTCTCTCTTAATTTTTACCATTTCTTATGAAGCTCTAGATTTTTGGCAGCATCCACATGCCTCCTTACTCTCCCTGAGAGTTCCAGTATCATCTTCATAACTTTGATTCAGATTTGTCTAGACCTGAATTTAAAGCTATGACCTTAAACACACTAGTTTACAAGCTCAAGCTAACATAACTCTTACAGAAAAGGCAGCACAGAAGATGAACTTGGATTCCTGGACAACCCTTTGATTTTTCTTTTCCCTATGCTTTAATTTGCCAGCTCAGTACATATTAAAGCCTACATTTGTCTGCAAAGTCTATGCATAGACTCATAAAATGCCGTGTTAACCTTAGTCAAGACAACATGTAGTTTATGGATCTTAGGTTAGAAGTACACCCTCCAGGGACAAAACACTGTAGAGAGGAACTTGAGCCTGAATTCCTCTGGTACCGTATTAGCTCTTCGTGTTAACAGGGGTAAAACTCAGGATACACACGGTGATGAAGCACTGAAACACTGAGCAACTCACTGTAGTCCAGAACTGGACTCAGCGAGATCACTCTCGTCTCACACCACATCCTTTTCTAGCCTAATTTCCTAAGGAAACAAGGCTACATAACACCATCCTGGGAAGGCAGGAGGGCTTTCACTCTCTACTCTCCATAACTTCTGAACTCACCAATCACATCCAACCGATTTTGTCCATGAGGTGGGAGTTTCTACACCAGACAGCCACAGGAAAAGGTAGCCAGGTAGAACAGGTGCTCTGTTCCTACTCCCATCTAAAGCAAGGAGATCTTTGTTGATTAGACATGAACACACTAGGTAGACAATAGACATGTATCAGAGGAGCAATGAAGATTCCCACCAAAAGAAAGTCTTTGATCAGAAACAGAACTTTATTAGACAACAGAGAATCAAATCACGAGACAGAAAGTCCACAGGAAAATTCCCTAGAGGAATAGGCCAGTAAGAGCCATTCCTGTTTCAAGCTGCCTCTTTTCTACACAAGGAATTTAGTCAGAGTGAATGATTAAAGATTTGACAGAGAGCAAATTCCTGGTACAAATCTTAAAACTTAAGAGTCGCAGAATGCTGCAGATATAGACCCTTATTGCCTATATATGTATATACAGAGTGCACTATAGCACTATTTGAATGATTAAGAGACACATATTATTTGCACCTAGTTAAGCACTTTTCTAAGAACCACATACTTCTCTTTCATAGTCTCTTTTAGCCACTGAGAAAGCGGCTATGTGGGTATGCTTTCACATACCTGAACCAACTCGTCAATTACTTGCAAAAAATTTGCAGACAGGAAGATTGGAGACTGACTACATAGTTTGTTTTTCCAGGCTGACCATAAAACCTGTCACAAACTGGAAATTAGGAAAATTATATATGCCAAGTCTTAATAAAGGCTAGCAATTAAAAATGTGACCCAGGAGTGATCACAGCCATCTTCACAGAAACCTACATCTTTAATAGGGGAGACACGATTGTAAAAACTGTAGATTTTTACACCATGAAACTGAGCTTAATGGTGAAAGGGCCTTCTCCTAGACTCCTCTGCAAGACAACCCGACCATTCACATCAATGGAAAGTACAGGCAGGAAACAACAGCAGGAGTGGGTCCAAAGGAACTTTGGAACAAATTACACCTTTAGCCAATAAAATACCTGTGCCCAGCAAGTTGTCTCATTACTGAGAAGGCGTGATTAAAGTTTTAATGGGAAGGGAGCAGGATCCCAAATCATTAGGCAACATTCACAGACTCTCAGTAACACGGCCGAATAGTGGGGCAATACCACTTTGGGGACAGAAACAAAACAGTCCTGCTTAACCATCAAGGACTGAGTCCTGTAAGCCTGAGGAGGACTATTCAGGAAAGTCAGTCCCATGAACACATCTACCTACATTCGTAGCAGCAGACCCACCCATAGGTGGGTGAAACTATTATATATGTTTATGTAGTGTTTATCAAGCATAACACACATACACATATGACTACTAGACTACAAAAAGTGCAATAAGAGCATAATTTGGAATGCAGGATGAAGCCCACAGACGTAACACATGATAGAATTAGGCTTGCCTGCACACCGTCAGTTATGACCTTACATAGATAATTAACATCTATTTTAAGATGCATATAAAGTCCTGTGTCATTTTCTTCTGCAGGACCCCTGCCTCACTCAGTGCCCAGAATGGACAGCGCTCGCTTAATGAGCAGCTTGTCACTGTCTGGTTCTCTGCTCACAGTTCAACACGTGGCTCCTCTTCTTCATTTACTGCACTTCACTGAAACGCAGTTCTGAAGACAGAATTATTAATTTCCTCCTGGGCTTTCTCTAGCATTGATCACAATAATATCTGAGCATTTCATGAATATTAACGAGTGTATTTTACAAAAGTTCTGTGAGGTGGAGAGATGGCATTATCCTCTATGTACGCATCCCCAACTGCACGTGCCTACGTTAAGAGCCCAAGAATTGGAATCTTCAGAGTATTTACTATTGGATACACATTATATCTCTAGGAATTTTCTCTGACTAAATTTCTCAACATGTAGGAATGCTCACCCTCTTGGCGGCGGTGCTGGCCTGCTCTACATTACCAAGAAAACTCAAGAACACTGTCTCTTCACTAAGTTTTCTGTGGGACAGCACCCTAGTACCCGAACTCTAACAACCTCCTGCCTCTTTCTGCAAGCTTTTGCCTCATTCACTGCAAAACCTACAGCTTTCCACTCAATGTCATTTTACTGGCAAGAACTGCATCTCTGTACAACCTATATTCTTCTTTGCAATGCATGAGCACTGAATAAAACAAAGCTGCAAAAAGCCAGTGAAGCTCTTTGCTGGAGAGCTCTAAGCAATGACACCACAAAGTTTCCTGTAGACGTACACTCTTGTGGTTAATGTCTCGTAAAAGGTGGGAGTTGTGACTGAAGATTTTCTCATTTCTGAAGCATTTATAAGGCATCTGCCCCCTGAGCAGATTTTTTTTAGTAAAGAAGGTCAATTCAATCTGCAACTTCTTCTATGGTAGCACAGATACGCTCTCCGACTTCTATCCGGCTATATATTTTAATTAAAAATACAGAAATACCTCCACCTATCTGCCAGTAGAGCATAAGTTGGTATAAAGACAAGCATGTACAATCATGTCATTAAAGACTGCATTATAATGCACAAGCACAAAGAACTCCATGCTGATGATTCTGTGATATCAACAATGCTCTGTATGTAACTTCGCACTGTATAAAAAGGCAACAAAGGGGCAGGCAGGATAGAAGGCAGAATAGGACAGGCATGAGAAATGGATGGTTTTGACTCAAAAAACTGAACCCTTTGAAACACAAGCCAGGAACATATCTTCCTACAATGTTAAGTTTTCAGCCCATAAGAGATCTAGGGCAGAAGAGGCTGGACATGTTCTCAAGGATTCATGGACATTTGCTGATAAAAGCAAATTACGCATATTGAATTCCAGGCCAGGTTTTGAAGAGGAAGGTGGTTCTAATAAAAATAGGTTTCCTGCTTCTTGTACTGAAATATACCTCTCTTGCTTCATCTTTAGCTTGTTGTTAAAACTTTCCCCAAAATATTTTTTCTTGCCAGTCCTATCTTTTATACAGGCCCTGCATTCCACAAACATCTTACCCAGGACTCATTCTTTTGGTCAATAAAAAGTCTTAAATCTCTGTCTACTCATTTTAGGAGTCTCCCTGCACAAGCATGTCTATGTCTCTTCAGTCATACTGGTACCAACAGTGTCCCATTCCTGATGATTTCGTAGCCTGGCCTCCAGGTTCCCTGCCTCATTTCTCTTCCTGTCTGTGTCTTTCCATATCTTTATCAATCCTGTCTTCTGACAGGGCTCCAATTCTAAAATCTCTTTTTCAATTAATCACAGAGTTTTCTTCATAGTTCTCAGCATCAGACTATAAACTAACATAGAAATACACAGGGAGCAGATTTTTGCATGCTTCCTTTTTATTCCATATGATATTCAGAACAGTGGGATCTCCTGCCTGACTGCTGTTGGTATGTTCTTCCATTTGCTCTCAGATCTTCTTTACATAGTTAATATTCTCTTTTCTATACTGTGGCTGCTCTTGGCTTATCCTAGTGAGAGATGAAACACAGAGCTAAGGTCTCCTTGCATTCTTTGCAGGAGAAGAAGAAGGAAATACCTCAGGAGTAATGACCCCTGCAACTTTAATAGATACTGTAAAGATAAATCTATGGAAGTTGAAGAATGCCAGTTCAGAAGACCAGAGCAATAAAACAGGATCCATCTCACTTAATTCTGGCTTCTAATACAATCTAATTGTCTGGGCTCCTTCTAGCACCAGAGATAAGACACTTCCAGATGGTTATTCAACCTGTCCATTTTGGAATGGAAGGAATCATCCTTTCAAGGAACTACACTGACTACAGATAATTAATGTAGGTTCAACATCTACCTTTCACAGAAAGGCAAGAATGGGTGAGATGAATTCTCCACAACTTTTGGAAACACTGGAGATGACACAAAGTTTTTCTTTAACCTGTAGAAAGGACTGTTTCACCACTTAGTAATACAGCAGCACCAGAGCAGCAACCAAGCAGTATCATTTCTACAAGAGTCCTACTGATCTCAGTTGCTTATTTTAATCAAATACGTTGACAACCTGTTTGCAATAAAACACTATGAGCTACGATGGCAGAGGTCATGATAACACAACCAAGTTGATACAATCAAGACATTTTTGTAACATCTGAGCACATCTAACATTTCCAACTTCATAACCAATAAGACTATTGCATTAGATCAGTGGATGTCCTCACTCTCAAAAGCATCCTCACATGCTTCACTTCAGAGGAACCTCACTTTAGACACCCTAGGTGCCAGAGATGCAAAGGTTTGGAATGCTCACAAGATCCATTTACATTAGGGAAGCATTCAGAAATCTCCATCTCCTCAAATTCGACATCTGAAACACAAGGCCTAAAAAAACATGGACAGAATCATCACTCAGTGACAGCAATCATGATTTACTAATATATTTTGCCTGTAGGAGCTAAATGTAGTTTGTCTTAATGTATAACTAGAGTAAGACTGAACAGAAAGGGTTGGAGATACAAAGGACCATGCTGCTCATGAGTGTTGTAGAGCCAATTATTTCTCTCTCTTTCTTTACCTAGATCTGTTTTGAGTATTTGGACTAGAAACTCTCCAGGGCAGGAACTATCTGTTATTAAACATTCAACATTCAGCAACATGAGGCCCCATCACAATAAGACTTTCAAATGTAGGACAGACACATTTTTCAGAGTGTTCATTTTCAGTTTCTCAAAAGTCAAATTGAATGTCAGAATTTAAACATTAGGTACCTGATAGGCATACAGCTCACTCTGCACTTGATGGGGAGCACCACTGTTTTGCAAACACAGTGAGGTCTGTCATGGCTGAGTCGCACAAAGGACACGATATTTTCCCTTTGTTGTCATGTTTAACGGGCATCATTAATTTTTTAATAAACTAATCTCTGGAAGCCATATTCAAAATATTCATCCTTGCCATCTGTGTTCTACATTTGTTGAAATTGTGCTTCCCCTCACTGCTGCAAAGGTAATTTATCTGGACACCAAAAAGGCTGTAACCTGTTAATTTCTCTCTACTTCCATCATTGTCACCTCCAATAATGATCAGAAAATATCACTGGAGTTGTGTGCTGTTTGGAACTACTGGTCCTCTGATCATCAGGAGGAGGAAAAATACGTCCATGTTGCCTTGCCAAGACAATATTTTGTTTTGTTTTAATTCAGGATCAGTAAAGATTGATGAATTGTGCAGTACAATTAATTGCCAGTGTTCCCAGATGAGTTACTAAACCTGTGAAATCATTAAATCACATCTTGTCTTTCTTCTTGCACAGTCAGGACCATCTCCATGTTAAAGAAACACTGGTAGAAATGAGGAGGAGGAAAAAAACTCATGAAAAAATGCTCAAAATGTTCAAGCATTTGTGCATAGCTGGTATATGTTTAGATTTCATCTTTTATTTTAGTTTGCATAGCCAAAATGTTTCATTACAATCTTAGTGGAGGCTGTGTTTATCGCTGTGGGATAGTAAGTTTTAAAAGCCTGTTACCATCTTTTAACAGCTAACAAATCTGGAGAGAAAATCAAGCACAAAGCAAAATTGGGATGAGGGAGTTGCTAACAAAAAAAATACTTCTCCCTTCAGCTCTACAAAGAGATCACAGAACAGTTCTTTACTCAAACCAGATTTTAGATGCTTCCTTCCGTGCACAGTACATATGGCTTGAATCTATCTTTTCTTTAAAACAGAGTTTCATTTCTTCATGTTAGTAAACATATCAAGGATTCTATGAGACCTAACAACAGCAAAACCTCTCCTGCTTTTAATGTAGATTGAACATATGTATTTTAAATGGGAAATCATTTCTCTAACCATATGTGTAAGTAGAATGGCTTCATAAGAACTAAATAACAGGTAAAAACAAGCTAAGATAAACTTGCCTCTTCATTCATTTTATGTGCAACCATCATTTGAGGAACTCGGTGTCGAGCACATGAAAGTACTTTGACAAAGACTGTAACTTTGCCTCGAGACTACCTGCATTAGTTTCCCTCCAAGCTCCTTACTTTCCTGCCTCCCTCCTTATTCCACTCCCTGTCTTTTATTCACTACCCCTTTCTTAATTGTGTTCTTTCCTTTTCAAAAAGTAACTGCTGAGTACATTACAGAAGCTGGGATGAGAGCACGTAATTCCTTCCCACTGCCCTACCACTCCTTCCTCTTCCATCCTGACGGCAATACAGCACTTCAGAAAAGTCAGTAACCATTTCAGGCTATGCTACCAAATGAAATATCACAGCTTTTCATGCTTCACACTTGCACATTTAGTGCACACACAGCTAGTATAGGCCAAGAAAGGCTACACATTGCACAGAAACAGGAAGATGGAAGCAGGCAACCATAAGGTGAAAAGAAGTTACGATTTAATTATGTAAACTACCAAGTTTTGTATATGAAAATGGCCTTTATTGGCAGCACAAACCAGAAATGAAACACCAAATGGGTGCTGGAGAAGACAAATCTATAAAGGAGCTGGTGTTGAAATGTGCTAGAAATAAACTCCAGCAACTATGCACGCAAGAGCGAAATGTGCCACAGTGATGGCATCCAACATTATCTTGATGACAACTACATATAAACAGAGCAATGAGTTTGGTAAAGGAAAAAACACCAGCTACAAGCCAATAATTTTAGTACACAAAGATCTAATGCATCCACCCAACTCGACAGACTCGTTTTGTGATACTAATTGGGCTCTGCTAAGAGCACGGCAAGAAGAGGTTGTTCTGTGCGACTATGGACAGCCGTGATCCAGCTAATCTTAACAAAGACCTTTGTTATCACAGTTTGATATCAATATTACACTGTCCTTTCAAAGCCTCCCACTCTGGTATTTCCACAGTTGCTATTACAGCAATCACAGTGACTTTCTCTGAGGCATCCAATTTTCCCAGCAAAAGCCTTGTACTTAACTAAGAAAGGACAAGCCTAAAGTTGCCTCATTTGTGCTCTGTTGTCCTCGCCCCCCTTTCATCCATCCAGTAGAGCCAGGACCATGAAGCATGTTTTTCCAACCTCTAGCCTTATGTTCTCTTCCTATGGCCAAGCTGCCCACACGGAAGCGCACAGACAGCACCCTTGTGTTCATGGCTGCTGTTCATTTCTTGGCAATTACAGACCATAATTATGTTCCTTCCCTCTCAGAAGAGATACAAATAAACAGTCAGTGTTTTAATAGACTTGAATACAACTATATACCACCAGCACCAACATCATTGATGTTTTACCTTCAGCCTCAGACACCAAATAAACTTCTGTCAAAACAGATAATCGAAGTATCTGGAGTGGTAACAGAAGCCACAGAGCTGCATCTCCTTAATAAAGCATGTGAAAGGGCCCTCAGTTGGCCAGGCTGCTTGTGTTTTTCTATAGCTGGTGTCTGGAAGTATCTGGTTAGCTATCTCAGAGCCCCTTTGTGGAAGAGAGTGCACGCAGGCCCCGTGATAACGTATCAGGGTACATCTCACCACAGGAACTGGCCAAGAACTGGCCAAACCAGAGAGATGTTTATAGGAGTCCACCAGAACAAGCACATTGCTACCCAGTAACAAGAACAGCTCTTAGGCTGCTGCCAAAGGAAAGATTTGATTAGCTCCCACGATCCAAACCCCATCACTGCTTATAAACTCTTGCTAAAAGTTGTAACTTAGATGTCAAAAGATGAGGGAGGTAGAGTTCGATGGAGGGCCTCTTTAAAGCTCATGACAGCTCTCCCTCATTAGCAGAGATGAACATTTCTCAGAATCAAAAAGATCAAATTTGAGGATAAGGAGAGAGCAAGTTTGGTGTCACTGTATCCACGAGGACATCGCTTTGAAGTGTTCCTTCTTTGAAGTATGAGCAGAAACGGCAAAAAATGTGAAATGCTTGTGAATGAAATCAAAAAAAAAATAATAAAATAAACAAAGAAAGAAAAAACTCCAAATGTTTTTACCATTCCTGAAGGATGCCAGTAAGCACGAAGCCACAATCAGGCTAGAATAACTATACTCCCATTCATGCTACTGCAGCACCCAAACCATTTTGGGAGCCAAAATTAAAAAGGAAAAAATCAACTTGTACTACTCTATAAATTCCCTCTTTGTACTTCTTACTCCACATTTATCTTCTTTCACTTTTCAGAGAATGAAAAGGGGAAAAGCATAACAGCAACTCAGAGGATATGACTTTAGTACAGTGGTCATGTCAGCAGCCAGGCTCAGCTTTCCAGAGGAGTAAGGTGGCTCTGAATACAAAAGTTCACAAAATGAGGCAACTTTAGGCTTGTCCTCTCTTACTTAAGTACAAGGCTTTTGCCGGGAAAATTGGATGCCTCGGAGAAATTATTAAAGCTCACTGTCATGGTAAGGAATAAAAAATCACTCTTCCTACAGCAATAACACAGCATTGAGTATTGCTCACCATATTTTATGGTGATACAAAATATGGTGGCACCATATTTTGCAAGAACTGTAAACCTCTAGATCTTCCCAATAAAAAACGAATGGTGCTCGACGTCAGGAGCGCCTTTAGGAGACATCTGCAACATTAGTCAATGCCCAGAAAACAACTTTCAGAGTGGTGCGTGCCAACACACAGGTTACGCTGACGGTGCCAGTCGTGATCGGACGACAGCAGCTACAGCCTGTCAAACCTCTCTCAAACCACTGAACACCTTCTTCAGAGTCATCTTGTGCAGTGAGCAAATCTTCCTCTTTACTGTGGCGGTAGAAAATAGTATCAAGCCAGTTTCCACCCTCTGGCAAGCTAAATAGCAAAGAAACTTGGCGCCAAAATGAATGCTTTTAGAATCAGTGTTCACTCTCTGTGACCTCTTCTGTTTGCTTCTGACACACACTAGCTTGATAGACTGGGTCAATATTAGTTCAGAACGCTCTACACTTTATGTCAACTGCTCTTGCTTCAATTTTTATCAAGTCAGATGGAGTTGTTTTATCCCAAATCCAAATGTTTTGCTTTATACCCTTCCTGTACAAATTGTTAAGGGCTTCGCACTGTTAAGCATCTGGCAAAAGTTGATTACACACCATTTAATCTCTTCTTGCACAGGAGCATAAGTGGGTTCAGGGCAGCTATTAACATATGCCAAGGTAAAACAGCATCATCCAGTGAGATCTCCATTTGAAAGAACATCCTAAACATTTTAAAATAAAACACATACCTCTATCCGTTCAAGATTATACCTCTTCGTTTAACATCTGTGCTGT
This sequence comes from Nothura maculosa, assembly GCA_032353885.1. NCBI lineage: Eukaryota > Metazoa > Chordata > Aves > Tinamiformes > Tinamidae > Nothura > Nothura maculosa. The sequence continues at coordinate 165,987 of JAUBOD010001026.1, forward strand.
TATTCTTTCACTTATGGAATTCTCCTACCTTCTGGAGGGAAAAGAGTGAGGGAAAAATTGGGGTCTGATCCTTAGAAACAGGAAGATGCCATCGAGTTTTGTACTTCACACAATAAGCACCATCAGGCCACAGCCAAAGAACATACATTTCACTTATTTAAGCTAAAAAATTGTCACTGAGTATTAAAAAACATAAAAGTGTCTACATCTCCAGAAATCATTTTTTTTTAAGAAGAACACAGGAGATTTCCTCAGATTTCTTATATGGTTGGTTAGATCTTAATCAACAGATTAAGAATCTGTCTTAGAATCAAACATCCTTAATTCTTTTACTTGTTATTATGGTATTTGCTATAAAGATTACCTGTCCAGAGAAGAGCAACTACAGGTATCTTTCATTTGTTCTTAATGCATCCTAGTAGCCTTAATAAGGCAGAAACTGTCATTACACGTCCAGTCACCCAAGCAGTGTGCTCATATATTAGAGCATACAGCTGATCAGTGTTACTAACAGATCAGATTACCAAATTATTTATGGACCTGTCCACTTAGATACAGTTGACCAGTCACACACAAGATGCCACAAGGGCACATGTACCACTTTCTCCACACCATTGGGGTTCCTAGAGGGCAATACGTAATCCCATATCCTCTACAGGCTTCTTCATGGAGTATCTCCATGTTAGGAGTACAGTGAGGCAACGCATGAGATGTAAGCTCTAAATATGATTCAATCTATGCAAGCTATGGAAATATTATGAAATATTAAGCTACAGGATTTCTAAGGATTCCACAGAACTCATTTCTTCAGTTTCTGGGCCTCCTAAAGGCGTTCTAACAAGGACAAGGAGACACATAATCAAATTCAGACTAGGAGCATGTATTGTGTTACACATACATCGTTACTCCCTTCGGCCCTGAGATCCAAGTGTGGGTCTTACTCATCCTCAACCCATCCAGAATGCAGAGAGTAACTTTGGGAATTACTTCAAATTTAAAGAGCACTGTTTTCTCCTTTGATCCATAGATTTGATCTCACGAAGCTGAAATTAATGTTCAATGTCTGAAAATACTCCAAACACCTACAGTACAGCACCTTCTCTCCAAAAATATTCCAATTTCAACTGGAAGAAACTGTCTGCGTGTTTGTTTTCTTGTGTTTGTTTTTGAATGTCAAAGTAAGGATCAGCCTTTTACTCTGCAGTTCTTCTCAAACTTCTCTAGAAATATGAGCACACAAATCTTGCAGTTTTAGCCTATAGAAAAAAAAATGAGACTCATATACGTTTTGGGTAATTGCACAGCATTCATCATCATGTTCAAGGAAACTAGTGGTAACAGTTGATAAATCATAGCATGTTTTTTCCGTATCATTTCTGTTTATAAATCACAGAGACCCTGTCATTATTACTGATTCTCCACCGAAAGCATTCAACCACCACGGCCCTGTATAGTAACATAAAATCCTACATGCATTAGTCACTTTGGCTTTCACATAGCTCTTTTATATGCCCCTCATCATTGTTGTACCTGTAGACAACTCTTACTGTAGTGACACGTCAATAAGATGAACAGCTCTATATGTCATATTTCTATCTCAGACAATTTCCGTAGAGTTAGCAGCTTCCTTCTTGCCTTGTCCTGTACCACTCTTCAGCCTGACAGCAGAAGGGGAGAGAAAAGCTGCTTCACACTTGGGTGTGGAGTTAGAAGAACTATTTGTTATTTTGGGAATATTTTTGTTAACTGTTCCCGGCTTTTACTGGCAGATTACTTTCAGGACAGAAATTAAGAATCTTCCTGTCAGCTACATCTGAAAAACAGCATCTAATTAGCACATCCTAGTAAATGAATATGACAATAGAATAGCAGGCAGAGTACAGGCGAGGGACATGACAACTAAAAGATATTAATTGTGCCTTTAAAGATCTCCTGTATATTTGCTGAACTTGGTAGCATTTGTACCACATGTCAGAGTGTAGACATTTCAAAATTACTCTAGGAGATGTCAGCATCACCTAAGCATCTCCAGTATACCTGATTATCTCCAGTATTTACAGGACAAAACAAATTCTAACAAACCTTGGCAGAAGGTTTGGATTTCAAATGGATTTCATTTAAGAAAATCACGAATCTTAACAACAACATTTGGCACTGAAGTAGGTATACATAAAAAGAGCAATATTTTTATTTGGGCAAATAACTACTCAGAAATGAGTTCAAAATATCAATACATAAAATGTGCTTACTACAGACTTAGCTGCAGTACAGTCTGTAATATCACATTCATTTCTATACTTGTAAACATCATCATTCAGTATCCATGAAGAACTGCAGTGCCAATATATGTAACCATTTATGCGATCTGATTCACAGATTTTGTGTGTGTTTGTGTACATTGGCATATCTTGAGGGCATGCTCAGTCTAGTGTGCTGCATGTTTTTCATTAAATAAGAAGACTTTTTAAAAAAATAAATACAGCTTTTCATCAGAGCCCTGAGGCACCCATTCATCAGCAATTTTTAACACAGACATATAATAAAGGAGTTCTCATTTTGCCAATTGCATAAAGGATTTGGAGATGGAGAATGAACAGAAGGAAAGTCTGATGTACATACTTACATCTTCTTTGCTAATACACAGTAATGTTCCCCATTTCATTCTCTCCGTCCCGCACAGTAACTTCAGTCATTTCATGAATTCAGCCTTCAAGATTCTCGCTGGCAACTGAAACATCATTACACAGCTAGCCATTCCGAAGGAGAAAAAGGGAATCTTTGTGAGATCCTTATCTAATCGGGGTGAGGAAAATTGGAATTACCATTTCCACAAGTATCAGAGAGCTGGAGCACTCTAGAAACATGATTGTTTCTTCTCGATTACTCAGAAAGATCATGCAGAGAATATCAACCCAAGACAGGTACTGTTCCAACCTAACAAAGCCTAATCTAAACTCCTGAAGACAACACTGTTTAGGAGGGGAGTAAAGTCAGGAAAGATGAGGAAACATAGGCTGGCTTCAGAACTGCAGTGTGGAGTTTTAAGTGGGATAAACTAAGAAAGTAAAAATAAAGACAGAGAGGACATGAAGTACAAAAGTAGCAACAAAACAACCGAAAGAAGAAGAAAAAAAAATAAGAAAAAGAGCAAACAAGAAATAACAGGAAGCTGGCAAAGAGAATAAAGAGGTAGGCGATCAGAAGATGAAGGAAGAAAGGATAGTTGCAGAAAAACAAGGAGGGAAGAAAAGGAAACTGAAGAAGTGGTAAAAGCAGGAGAAGAAACATGGAAAGTAAGACTCATCACGGCATACCTTAACATTCACTAAGACCTCATGGGAAGGCCCAGAAGGCCCAGAGCTGTGCTATGTAAAAGAGAAAACTGAAGAACTCAACTCAAAGGGGAAATCAACTCAAAGGGGAAAACAAAACAGAGTGGGAGCGGGAACATCTTATTTTTCAGCACTTATTCAATGTGCTTTCCTGGAAATTAAGGTTCCAAATTCAGGGAAATTCAGCATCTCCTTCATTTTGTTTTTCATCTTTCCTCCCATTTACCCAGCCTTACATCTCCTCTCCTTGCAGCATGGCATAGTTCTGTACTAGTCACACCTCCTATGATTTTCTGCTGGGCAATTCCACTGGGATCTCCGCCACCAAAAGGCCACAGGCAGTTGATTTATGCTGTTGGTACAACATGCTGCTGTACTTCCATGTTTACCACTACCCACTACACCAATCATCACTTGTAGACTTACGACAATGAGAACCCAAGCAACTCTCAAAATACTCGCAAAATGAGGTTTCCTGTCATTACAGCCATTGGCTGGGGCCTGCCTGAAGATTCTCATAAAAAAAATTGGGAGAGAAGTTATTTTTGTTTCAGGTTTGTTTGGCTTCCTTAAGAAAAGAAAACTGCAGGCCACTTGTTATGCACAAGGCTGCTCCAGCAGAATGTCTGTATTTCAACCCAAACTGTGATCTCATCATCTCTTACTACTTACAACACTCATGCCGAATATTTTTGTAACTCTCCCCATCCTAACCAAAATATGTGACATCACTTTTTCTATAGGTGCAAAAATACTGTCTTGATTTTCCACACACTGTTTTAAATTACTTCATTAATCAGATGGAAATAAGCTCAGCAAGTCTGAGAAGCAGGAAGAGTAAGAGCAGACGACGGGTTGACTACTTTAAACAGCATGCTGATTTGTTGGCATTTCAGTTATCTCCGGTCCCTTTTGCTCGGACACAGGTGTTTCTTTTCAAAGTTATTACATAGTTGAAAATGTTCTGCTCACTTCCCTCTAACCTTACTTCAGTTATTCTATTGTTTTATATTCCATACCATGGACATTCTGTTTCTCAAAAAGGACTGCTCATGTGCTCACCTTTCTTTCCTCTCCTTACGAAGTTTAAATCCATTCTTCCTCCAGTCTCAGGTTGGGTGTCTCTCTCCTTGATATCTCCTCTGGCACTAATTTCTAGCTTGCTTTCACCTGTTTCACCTTCTGCCAGCAGGTCTAGGGAGGTGACCCTGCCCCTCTACTCTGCTGTGGGGAGGCTGCACCTGGAGTATTGGGTGCAGTTCTGGGCTCCCCAGGACAAAGAGGGGATGTGGAGTTTCTACAGATGATCCAGCATAAAGCAACAAAGATGATTAAGGGACTACCTTATGAGGAAAGATGAAGTGAGCTGGGCCTGTTTAGCCTAGAGAAAAGAAAACTGACAAAGGATCTCATCAACATGCACAAATAACAGAGAGGAAGATACAAAGAAGATGGAGTTACACTCTTCTCTGTGCTGACCAGTATTAGGAGAAGGGGTAGTTGGTACAAATTAAAACAGAGGAGGTATCATATCTGTATGACAAAGAACTATTTACTGGGAGGGTAACAGAGCACTGGAACAGGATGCCTAGAGAGGTTGTGGAGTCTCCTTTAGGGATCTTCAAAACTTGCCTGGAGGTGATCCTGTGCACGTGCCCCCTTGTGCAGCGGGGTTGGACTCGATGATCCCTTCCAACCTCAACCATTCTATTACATACCCAGGTCTACTCTCAAAACATTGCCCTTTCACTTCTTCTTGCTTCAGCCTTCATTTCCCTTATCCTATCATCTAGAATTCCTAGTTTCTTCACCTGCCTTGTTCTGCCACTCTGTTTTACCATTCCCCAAAACCTTTCAGCCCAGTCCTTGTAGTTTAGGACACAGTCATGCCTTTAGGGATTCTAAAGTGCAGGCGGAGGAAGAGGAACCAAACTAGGTAGTGCATAACATTGCAAACAACATTGCCCAGTTGAGAAGTGGATGAGTGCCCTGTAGTGCACCCTGCTCCCGAGCTCCCAGGTTGCCAGCTGGATCACTTCAGTCCACTTCCAATTCTGGAATACAGGAGCAGCTGCCTGTACAAAAAAGAATGCTTAACTTGGGAGTCAAAGCAGCGGGAACACCTCTGTCCTTGCTACCTTTGCTATCTTAGGAAAGCATACGATCCACCTCTTTCTTTCTCTGCCACACACTCTTCCCCGTTTCTCCTCTCTTGCTCCAAGGGAAGGAATATCCACAGTGTTGGGTCAGACCTATTCTCCGAGCAAGGCTTCTTTGCCAACACATCCATCTATACCAGCTGCTGGCCCTTAACACAGAGAGAGCAAACAATGGAGGAGGCAAAAAGCCTGGGAAGGGTGGGAACAGCAGGAGTTTGAACTGGCTTTCTATGGGGATACATTCTGTGTTCCACCCTCTGCCTCTTGCTCCTGCACTTCCAAGCAGGGGGGATTAAGACGCTGAAAAGCAACTCCTACTTGTACAGAATGAGAGAAAAGCAATTCAGAAGTTTTACTGTCCTGATTCCTCTGCTGCTTCTTTGCAAGGGTGGATAAGAAAAACTCAGATTTTTTTTTTTTTCTGGCAAAGTGAAGCATCCTGATAGAGGGCTTCCAAGAAAAAACAAAACCCTTTGGGAAGCCAGACAGCATATCAGTAGAGCACATCTAGGGACCATCTTAAACACGTAGATCAATCAAGACCACGACATTCTTCCTAAACATAAAACTATCAAGATGAGGGCAGGCTGTTGGGTATATCATCTTCCCTTTGCAGATGAAAATAAGATGACCAGCAAAAAACCCAAAATCTATAGTCACATACCGAGTTGATTGGACTCAGTGTTGCAAGTGTTTCAGCCCCCATTCTTGCTCCCTACAAAACAAAGCTGACTCATTTAAACCATAAAAGACAACATAGTATTTAACAGTGATTATTTTAAAAGAGTTAGCTAGCGTAAGAGTTTCTTTTATTGCTCTGAACCAATTAAGGAGCAAGATTTACGAGCTCTGTAAAGCTGCGCTCAGTGTCTGAGAGGAGCCGATCACAGGCAGAGCAAATCACAATTGCTTTTAAAGAGTTTAATCCCAAATCATGCTCAAATAGCCCCTGAGAAGTTCCCAGAAAGCACTTCTAAGGGGTGCACCAAGCAAAAGCTATGAGCTAAACACTAAAACTTTGTTTCCAATCTTATTTAAACCAACATAACCCGGAGGAGTCATTCAGTGAAGCAAACTGGTCCAGAGACTCAGAAAAAGGACCCAGAGTCCTAAGGACCATAATTCACGGACAGGAGTTTCCTCCTCTCCTTGGCTGGCTTAAGATCAATGAATGCCATCAAGTTCTTGCTGCTGACTTGTGCTTTTAGTGATTCTTATCACAAAGTTTCATGAACAAAAATTACTCTCTCTATAGGAAAGTCTTCCCAGAGCATGAGTTCACGTATTATTTAGATGCTAACTGCATCTTAACTACCCAGCTGTCAGCAGTTTAGTATTAGCAATCTGACCTTTATTGTACACACACAGTGGCTCTTACCATACCCTTCAATAACAGCACTGCCTACTTAATTTCAGCTCTCACAGGTTACTGCTTGCTCTTCTTGTCTGCAGGTCTCAAGATCGAATGCTCTGTTATGAAACTAAGAAAATAGCATGAAAAATATGTTGTCACTGACAAATGGAGCTATAGCTGCACTGCAATAAACCAAATGGAAGAAATTCATCCCACACTTTCCAGTGGAAGTCTCCATGAAATGCAGCAAGACAGCCTACTTCCCCACCAAACCTCACATTGTTTGAGTAGAACATGCAGGCTCCCAAAATCTCAGAACACATTTGAATAAAATCCGAAAGTCACTGTGATGAACTGTGAGTTTTGTACAGCTCATTTCTTCATTTTCATTAAAGATTTTTTTCTGGACAAAGTAGTACAAAAGTGCAAGAGCCAGAGACTCATTTTTTTCACTGATACTCTGGTGATTCCTGCAGAAATGAAAATAGGACTAGCAAAAAGAGCAGAGACTATTTCAGGGGGCTTTCTGCAACGTACAAAATTGCAATGGCAGACTTTGCATTCATTTTAATTTGTTTGTGTAATAACATGTGATTCCGTGAGATTGGCATGGTATAATTTTCTAAAATGGAACACCATAATTCACCCATCCCCAAAGGAGTTAATTTTGATCCTTGAGTGCTTTGAGGTGTGTTCCACAATAAATTACAATGATGCAGTCTGCCTTTTGATCTGAAATATTCATCTGGGTTTCCATTTGCACAACAGCATCCACCTACAGCAGAATAGGCTGGGGCAGTTGGTAAAGAAGAGAGCATTATGTTCCAGAAACAGCACAACAAACAGATAAAGTTGGAGAAGGTGTCAAAACTAGTCATTATCTAGTCCTCTTGCCAATCTTTTGTTTCCCTTTGTTAGACAGGAGAAAAAAATAACAATGGGGTAAGTATTTCCAGCACAGTGGTCACTTTTTGAACAGCAGGATCATCAGGCTGTATGCACCAACCTAGTTCTGTTCATGCTGAAGAAAACTGTTTTTTTTTCCTCCTATGGCAGCTATATTTAGACAGCAGAAAGTGGAATCCTATACAAAATGCCTGCAGCGTAAGAATACTGACCCGCTTCCTTGCTTCTCTCATCCTTGATCCAAAACTGCTCTTTCCTGGAAGTGGGCCCTATGCCCTTAATCCCACATTGCCATTCGGTGATGACTGACTCCTGACCACTTTCATCGCTGTATTTCTTAAATAAACGAATGAATAAATAAATAAAACTCATATATTAGAGACACAGCTGAAGTAAAATATTGAAGCTCAATCCTGGATTGGGAAGTCTAACATTTGTGGAAATCTCACTTCAGCCACTGTAACATTACAAGATTGCGATCATTATGGCTTTTATCAAGCCATAGAAAATAAATCAAAAAATAATGCAGAAATAAAAACCTAGCTGATGAAAAAACACATACTTTAAATATAACTGGAAAAATCTAGTAAAAAGAAAAAAAAATCATACTTTAAACTGAATATGATTGCTGTGAAATAATTAATAACCTTGGACCTTATTCTGTCCCATTATACCACAGGAAATCAGCTTAGGCTTATTACAATGGGATATGAGTAAGAATGAAATTTAAGTGCTACACTTATTGATTCAAAAAGTTATCAATATTTTAGATAATGATTTTAGTAACAAAATTACTTGATCATTTAAGGCCCTGCTATGATCTGTCAGTGCATATACCTACATTTACACACTTAATCTTCTAGTTCCTATCAGTAATTCTGTGTGCTTCAAGGCACATGCTTAACCTTAAACGTTGCAGTATTTTGTTTCTAACAATACAAATCAAACCCCCAAATCCATTTAACTGTGAACTATCCACACTATGATCACTATGGTTGAAGATCACTATGAGCAATGGAAAGAGAGGCCCAGGCCTTTAAGAATATCACAAACTTGCTCTGCCAAGAAACTCATCCAGTACAGTTATCAAAAATGTTGTTTTCTCTTCAGAAAAAAAAAAACAGGACAAATGGGAAAGAGGAATACTCCTGTACTCCTGGAAATGTGTTGTTTAGTTACTCAAGTAAAGTATAATACACTTCCCTATCAGCAGCCTGCTAGAAACATAAGGTTAGGTTATCAGTGATGGAAAGCACATATCAGCTCTTCAAATATTAGCTAAAATAATTCCTTACAAGTCTTACAGGAGAAAAATAAAAAGAAAAAAAAAAAGGAGAAAGAGAGGGGAGAGGGAAGAAGGGGAGAATACCGAATACATGCATGTGTGTGTGTACATAAGGAATGTGGGCTCAATATACAACAGCACTAAATATTTTATCTTCCAACCAAGGTGGCTACAAAAGAATCCTGATTAACACTTCATTGCAACAGATGCACCACTACAGTCAAGGCCTTAAAATCTACATTTAAATGGAATACAGAAAATAAAAAGTCTTCTACAAAAGCATCCTCTAGGCATTCCCTTTTAAAAGCAGTAGGTTAAAGGTTTGATTTATATAGACTTTAAAGAGGTTATACGTTGCCTTTGTCGCAGCGCAGTTTAACAGTGCAGTTTCACCTCAGCTTCACGTTTATGAACTGGACAAAGATAATACCATTTCTGAAGAGCCAATCCAGATATTTATTTTTTGTCTTTTAAAATTCTCTGGTACAAATAAATGCTAACATCCAATAAATGCTAACATCTAGCCTTTGCAGTGTTCTTTACTCATTTTTCATATATTCCTTGCAAAACCAACATACAAGTTTTAATTTCATTTTCCAGTAATCAGCACATGAAAGTGGCTGCAGGAATATTTATTAGCTTCATCTGTTATCCTTTTTCTATATGATCTATAGAGCAGAAAAAAATACACTCAAACACCATTATGCAGGAGATCACGGTTGGTGTGCCATAACAGCAATATGGACTGGGGGATCTTTACTGGACCTTTACTTTACTACAAATGAAAAATCATTGGCTTTTTCATGCCTCAATTTATCAAGTGTCCACATCAGCCATGTTGTTTGAATTATCTATCCTGTCTGCTGTGCATCACCTGTAGACTGGTAATTCTCACTCCATGCAAAATCCAACCAGCCTAAATGCAAGCCCTAAAGATAAAATTTAGCACTTTTTAATCAGCAGCTTCATAGCTGGAAAAACGGGACTCACAAGGCAGCCAGTTTCTGTGGAATGCCGAAATATTCCAACTGGAAGCCCATTTTCCCATTCTAATCCCCAGCATTTACACAAGGAACCAATGAGAGACACTAAGCAAAGACATCAAGCCACAGGAGAGCAACAACATTCAATAAATGCAAAACACACAACCTAAATATGTTCATCTAAATGTTGAATTACTCCTAATTATTTGTTTTCAGCAGACATTAAGGTATTTCCCCACCAATTCCCTTGGTGGAGGGGAGGCAACCATGAGAAATGGGTTAGCATCCCTTCTGTGGGCCAACTGCCCTGTTCTCCTAAGGGCTCATCCAAAACCTCTTAAGAAAGTACCCATGATCTCAATAGACTGTGAATCAGGCCCTGAATCCCACAGAAGTCTTCCAACAAGTTTGTTTCACTTGGTTTTACAAGCAGAAGGAGAAGACATGGGCAGCTCCAGGCTACAGCTTTTCTTTCCCCCAGAAGACTCTAAGCTTCCCGCTAAACGCAGCCAGAGGTTAAGCAGGGCCTAATCACCGGCTTCCCTCCCACGTTCCTGTGAAGTGGTGGCCACATTCTGCACAGAACCCGCTGAGGGAGGAGCCGAGCGCTCCTGCGTGAGCCCCAGCACGTGGCCGGTGTCCCCAGCCCTGCTCTGCCTCCGCAGCACCCACTGCACCCGCACTGAGGTAACGTGAGTCTGATACACACAGGGCTTCTCTCAAACAGCCCCTGCATTCGGGCAAAACCACACTGCAATCTCATGTCCTACACGTCCTGCCTCGTATCACAGCTTTGCTATGTTCAGCAACTAAACAGCTCCCAACATTTTCAGCTGAACCTTCTCCCCCACCATTCTCCGCTAGCAAAATAAAACTGCTAACCAAAGATTTGATGGTGCCAGTTAGCATGTCTTCATTGATGCTTTTGAAGATAGTAAAGGAGAGACATTCTGCAAGCTATTTATGAAACACAGATGATCTGGAAAGACACAGAGCTGCCCTGGAACATCTTCTGTGAGCCCAGCTCCTTGCCCCAAACTCATAATCACAACACTTGTAGAAGTCTGGGAATTTGCACTGTAGGATGCTTGATGACATAGCAAATAATTCTTTCCTGAGTGCAGCAGTAGCAACTCTCAAAAACAACTCTGGCATTTACTCCCTAGGAAGCAAATATTGACTTTACAGCAATTCCCAGGCAAAAAACATATGAAAGAACCCTTCTGCCAGTGCAGACTTCAACATTCAGAATGACATCTGCCACTTCACTGATTTACTGAACACTGTAAACTGAGAGAACTATTTTTTTCAGTCTGCAATGAAAAGAATCAAAAAGATCCTCCTATTAAGTTTCACCTACCCATAACTCTATTTTTACATACGCAATTTTATATACAACAATCCAGTCTTGCCAAAATATATCCATATTAATTATTCCAGGACAGAAGCCTGCACAAGCAATACAATATGCCTACCCATAAACATCCAAAGAGAACTTTAGTCTGTGTGGATCTGAGATGTTTCCATCAGGGCATTACTTTCAAGCAATTGCTGTTTCAAGTTCTCTTTACAGTAAGAGGCAGGATTAGCGACAGGTCAAAACACCCAACACAACAAAATGTTCTCCATCCAACTAACCAGGTCTCAGGCAAAGAACCAAGGGGACTTCACAAGGAAGAAGAACAGACCCTGCCTGTTAGGGAGACAGCAAGGAATTCAGTGGCTGCTATGAGCTCAGCTGTGCCCTCTCAGCTCAGTGTTTACTGTCTTATCCAACCTGCTTCCCAACTTCCTCCTCCCCCTGCCCTCAACTTAGCTGCTTCAAAGTAAACCTCCATTACTCTGTCAGGGTAGCCATCTTCTTTGCTCTGCATAAGGACTTTCATGCTAAACCCTTCTAAGGTTAGATCATAAATACTTAACGAGTAATTTTTACTCTGAAACGTAGCATAAAATGTGTTGTCCTTGCTGCTGCAAATCTCACAGGAGTCAACAAGGCATTCTAGCCCTCAATAAACACTGTAAAATGTAAATAGCTGGCACCAGCAGAATTATTAGCCGGTTGTAAGGCTTTATTCCCAAGTTGACAGCAGTTCTTAACATAAAATTACATGAGTAGGTAATGAAGCTAGATTGTTACAGGAGAGCATGACTTCACGGTTCTTCCTCATGTAACCAACCCCAAAAGATGTGGTGGTAAACAGGAGGACACGCAGTTATGTCCAACGTGCACCCACCTACCCGTGAATGCATGCCCATTAGTTCAAGAAAGGCTGCTTGCCTCCACCAGCAGCCACGTCCCAGTGCTGGTGCCGTGGCAAAAACAGCCCTTTGAAAGCCCAGCCTGCAAAGCCATCTCATATGGCCTATGGTAAATGCACGGTACTGCTATCAGAAAAGTGAAAATCTCAAGCACTTTCTTCTGACATGAACATATCCAACCAGAGTCAGGCCAAGATCTCCGCAGAGAATCCCTTGATCCCTTGAGAAATCCCTTCTCAACTGCAGCACAGCTGCGGGTTTGACACACATTTGCAGGGATAAAATAACCAACATATAAACAAGATGAAATGGCTGGTTTCTGGAAACTCAATAAAAAGGTGTTCTAATAAGAGAGCTACTTGCACACCCTGAATTATACCAGCTTCACAAGAATTTGCTTTAATTATCATTTAGGCAATCCCCAAAATAATTTATAACTCAGCAATAAAGACTGCTCATGATTTATGTACATTATTATACATCAGCTTCAGATGCTAACAGCGCAGAGAGAGGTAGCACCCTCCTTTTGGCAAAGGCCTCTAATGACTGTGCCTGCTCCAGAAAGGGGAGATGCAGCCATCACCATCACCACCACTCATCAGCTCCTGGCACTGCGGAGCTAAAGGGAACACAGGGACACTCGTCTTGATAGAACATGTTACAAAATAGTATTCCCCAGAGGACACGGGCAGGCTTATATAAGCAGCAGTGAAACTGGGCACCATTCCAGTGTATTTATCCAAGTGCCTGCAGTCTCCCATTTCAAGGTAGCTGAAATAGTGAGCACTGAATAGTCATTTGATCCACATCCCCTGCATTTTCGTAAAGAATGGGAAGGAGCAGGCTTCTATTCATGTTTGCTAATTCTTATTTCCTGAAACACTGACATGTAAAACATTGTCCTCATCTCTCCTGCATACACTGTTCCTTTTTTTGTTTAAATGATTAACATTAAAATACAGAAACAAAAACAAGTGTTTATGAACATGAGTTCTCTGAGAATATCTTAAAGAAATGTGGTACTTACTACCATTTGAGAAAAGGCAAGAGGCAAGAGTTTAAAGCAAACATCCTAAACTCTGCCATGTGGCAGAGTTTCTCTGCCACAAGAGCCAATTTCTCACTCTTCACTCACCTCTTCAAGGGAAGTTTGGACTCTTTGGACTACCTAGGAAAAGGCAAAGTAAGAAGGAACACCTTCTGTTACCAGGTTGCCTGTAGCATTTTTATTTCAGGGCTGCCTTTTCACACTGGAAACTGCCTCTGTTTGACCTCAAGAACCAGTGAAAGAAAAAGATTAAACAGAGTCAGACAACAGATATTTAGATCTTTTCACACCTCTTTAGGGTTTGTGTTTCCCTTCATTAACATCCACCTAACTTCAAGGACTTCTTAATTTGAGGAAGAATGGACTGCTGCTAAACTGTACACACTCTCCATTTCTATGACAGCTTGACTGCTTGAGGCCTTTGCACTGCTGCCCCCACAGTTCCTCCAGCAAAACCAAGGACAACCTAATTCACTTTTCTCCTTATTTCTAAGCTAAAACAAAAGCCCAGCCAAATAAAGTGCAACAGTTGAGAGTTAAACAACAGAAAAGCAACATGGTGTGCTTGGCCAAATGCCAAATGTATGGTCTCTTCTCTCCATGTCTAACATTTACACATTTACGTTTACAAATTACTGCAGTTATCTAAGTTCCAGGTAGCCTTTTCTCCCACAATTAACAGGTCTGAAACCCAAATGTTTTCTGAGATTCAGCGTATTAGGAAAATACACGAGTTATCCTGCAGTAACTTGCATGTAAGTGCCTACACGCAAACTCTTAGAACTTAGAAATTTAAGTATCAGACCCATGAATAACAAAAAACTCTCTAACTATGCAGGAATACGGGTATTTTTTAAAGGTGCTCAGTCTAACCAGAGTAACACAGAAACTTGCTTAAGTCTACTAAAAGGAGAGGAGCATCGAGAGGCAAAGAGCTCTTTCGCTCTTTACCTCTTCCTTCTATCTTTCTCCCTCCTTGGAAAACACCTCCCCAACAAAATTTTTGATGTCTTTGCTCAAGGGTCTTATTGGGAGAAACGGAGAAACACAGGGAGAGAAAGAGAGGGAGAAAAGGGGGCGAGAGAAAGACAGGGAGAGGGAGAAAAAAGGTGGGGGGAGAAAAACAGGGGGAGAGAAAAAGAAGGAGAGCAGAAGAGGGGGAGAGGAGGAGAGGAGGAAGAAGGAAGGAAAGGAGGAAAGCATCTGCTTCTGAGCCTTGAAAATAAATACAACCAAAAACAGGTGCCATGTTTTTATTACCTGAGATGTGTTGGTATCCTTCCCATTACCACTGTTTCTCAGACAAAAATAAAAGTTGTTTTTGTAGTGGCAAAGGCAATTGAGTAAGGCTATAGTTTTAAGTTAGACGGCTGGAGAAGAAGACCTCTGAAAATTTAAAAAGCAAAATTAACCTTCATCACCCTATCCCCTGATCAAATCCGAAATAAGATGCTCAAAACTAACAACACAACTTTAAAATTATTTTGATTCTTATATATGAATCTACAGATGAACACGAACCTCAATGATGCCCTCAAAAAAAGTTGTCTTAAAACACACATTCTAAGGAAATTATGATCCACATCAAATTAAAAATATTAAAATATATCCAAGATAAAAATATTAAATAAAACTAATAGAAATATTTTTCTTAAGAACACTATTTAGAAAACATATCACTGACATATTTGTATGAATGTTGGGAACAGAATCAGGAAAATACCTTTCAGGGATTGCAGTTCTATAAATAGAATTATATAAGCCATTCTTCTGGCACAGGTGCTGTGATCTTTTGCCTTTCATTGCTTTTGAAAGATACCAGTGCCCACTTAGTCTAACTCTTCAACCACAAGTCTCTGAAAGTAAGAATTAATTCAGCATATGTATTGAATAAATGAATTAATTCAGGAAAAATAAACAGAAAAATAATTGTCAGGTAGCAGCTCAGAAGTTTTGGTATTTTGCTATGCAAAAATACTCTTTCCATTTTGTCTTCCAGTGGAAGAGTAAG
The DNA here is from genome assembly GCA_032353885.1 of Nothura maculosa. NCBI lineage: Eukaryota > Metazoa > Chordata > Aves > Tinamiformes > Tinamidae > Nothura > Nothura maculosa. Next base: position 181,327 of record JAUBOD010001026.1, read on the forward strand.
AGCATTATTCATTGGAAAAGTACAGAAGATGCCTGTAAAAAACAGATGTGTTTTACCCTATTTGTGATTGAATATTTAAATCTTAATTATTAAAATAAAACCTCCTACACCTTCTGCCATTGCTCGGGTTTTTACTCCTCCATCAAAGTTGATAGGAGAGGTGCTGCTCACTTCAGAATAGGAGCAAAACTTGCTAATTGGTTAGCAATGAATTGTTCTTCAGTATTATATTTGAATGGTAACAAGTTCTTTTTTTTTAAAGTCATGACATAACATAGACTTCAAATTAGAGCTCTACAAAAAAATAGTATTTGCAGCTTTGGATCCTACATAAGAGATTAAAGCCATAATTCCATGATGAATGCTGTCAGGGTCCTGGCACTCTAACTGAAAGCAACGGTGTAAAAGACCATGGCTTTGGTAAGGAAGTTGGAAAGCTGCAAATAAGATTAAGTATTTGAATCCCATGCCAGTTAAAGCTGATGAAAGTCCTGCTGAAAGACTGGGGCCTTAAAAAAATACTCTTAAAACTTAACAACAGTATTAAATTATGACTAGGACTTTAGCTACAGCTCCTCAACCATGACTACTACAGGATTCATTTCTCTCATCCCTGTATCATTCTGCCATTCATGCAATTCATGTTCCCTGTTTTGAATTATATCTTCAAAAATGGTTGTCCCTTCATCTCCAAAGAGCGGGAAAGACTGTCTCCACAGGACAGCCCCACAAATGCCAAACCATAAGAAAAACTGTTTTGGACGTTGCAGTTCCATGCTTCCAGAGAGCCCAGCAAAGTAAAACTTGCTGGATTTACACCACCAGCTTCAAATTACAGCTTGCTTCCATAAGAATAATCCTCTATTGAAAAAGCTGAGTTAAAAAAAAAAAAAAGGAACCAGAATGAAGGCTAGCACAAGGAATGAAAGAGATGCATCAAAGATGACCAGAAAGATAAGCGAGGCAAAATTCTTGTATATTTTAAATCCACGGAAAAGAAGCAAACATACCCTTCTAGAGCAAGAAAATTGCAAGTAACACACACAAAAAATCAGTCTAGAAGACAAAAACAGAAGAAAATAGTTTGAGTGGAAAAAGGAGACAAAGCTGCTAATAAATAAGCCTTTTCTCTTACTTCCAGCAGCCCAGATTAGCACAGAATGTCTCCTTTCGGATGTTCTCCCTTGAGCTGCACTGCCCACAGCATTCTGTCTTCCAGCTATCCATGAAATTGTTTCCTCCCCATAAGTCTTCTTACTTGGAGCACACTCCCACTTTTCTAGGGTGATCCGCAAATGAAGAAACAGTGTGTTAGGAACTTTAAAATCTTGACGCCTTTCCTTCCTGGGCATGGAGAAAGAAGGGAGAGAGGAGCCAGAGGGGACACGGAGACTCACGGCCTCTCTCTTCCCTCTCCTTGAGCGGGACAAGGAGGATCCATAAAGGTGCTGAGCACCTCTTGGAAGACGTGGGACAACTCGGTCACACGCCCCAGCTCTCCGCTTCTCTAACAGACAGATGTTTTCATAGAAATTTGAAAATAAAAGCAGGAGAACAGTTTACAAAGAGCATTTCATTTGAATTAACCTCGGAGTGGGCTCTGAACTCCTCTGGGACGTCTAGTTTTACACAGTTTGGATGAAACTCCAAATTGAATATTAAACCCACATTTTATCAAATCATATTTTTTCCAAGGAAGGCTGAGGATTGCCTGTTTATTTTTTTTTAATCTGATTCACTGTGTTTACAAGTGGTAGGAAAGCTGGTTATATCGGACGCCGTATCTTTTTAGTTCTATTCGAGTGCCTGTGATTTTGTTTTTCTAACACTGCTAAGGAAACTATAATGCAAAAAAAATCTATAATCTGTGAAAAGGCACTCTGAAATCCATCAACCAAGTTGTATCCATAATTGCTTCACTGGCTTATCAAAAAAAAAAGGCTCATTTGCATTATCTGTTATCTTTAGATACCCATCCTGGTCTATAAACAGAGTTATCAATCCCGTTCAGAGGCCAGTCCACAAATTGAAGTTTTCTATAGAGGGAATTAGCTATAAACAAGCCTGAGGCAATTTTCTTTGACAGCCAATGGTAAACCATAGGAAGTAACTTTAATAGTGATTTACAGTTCTGCTCTGGTTTCCATCCAACTTTTCCTCCTTGTGCTTCTGTTCCATCCAAAAAGGAATTTTTCAGATGTTCTAATTTCCTATTCAAGATGCAATCAATCCCAACTCTAGGTGTGTCTAATCCAATTTTTACGGTATGTTCATGGGCCAGCACCAGAAAAAAAGAACTCTCTTTTTATTTTCTTTCAATTGCCTCTGCTGCAATCACAAGACTTGTCATCTCCTGGTGTGAAATGCACAACAGTAGAAAAGAGAGCGAAAGAGATTTGAGAGAGAGAGAGAGAGAGAGAGAGAGAGAGAGAGAGAGAGAGAGAGAAATGAACCAACTTATTGAAAGGAAAGGAGAAAAGAGATACATGAAAATAACATTAACATTTCTGAGTTAACATGCATACAGAAATCTCGAATTTACCAAAATAATTAATTCAAGTGCTTTTTTTCTCTTTTTTTTTATGTAGAGTTTTTGTTTGGATTTAAATCACAGGATGCTGTTAAAAGTGAGATTTTTAGAGTCGAGCTTTAGCCCATGCTTCTTCCTTCCTTCAGCACGAGTGAAGTCAGACTCAAGTGCCTGCATCGGTTGCTCATATGCACAGCCCTCCCTTACAAGAGTAAACCCCATTTCCTGACCTCTCACACTGCTGAGAGTCAGAGGACTGACCTTCCCAAGTGAATGAAAGAGCTTTTCTTTCAAGCAGCTCGACATGCATTCTGTCCAAATCTGAACTTACAAGCGACGCACATTTGAAATACTTATTTTTAAATCCCCACTTAAAAATATCTCGAAGCAATTGACACACACAGTTGATCCTATGGTGTAATAGAAAAATATTAAGCGGGAGCATGATTCAATTCCGGCTGAAACATGGAGAAAAAAAAAAAGAAAAAGGTGGTAAAGCAGCTGAAAACTCACTGATGACACAGACCTAGGGAGATTTAAATCTGTGAGGGCAGGTGCAAAGCAGAATTAGTCCCAAGATTTCATTTAGCAATCAGTAAATATCCCTTTTATCAATACAATAAAAACTGCTTCCATTTGCATCAAATAAAAGAAAAATTAGAACTTGGAGGAAACGTGAATGCCACTAGCTGTGCCATTCTTTTTCTCCATATACGCACATATATATGGAGGTGAGGGGGGTTACATATCTATATATAAATATATAGATATATTTTTCCCCAGACTGAGTGCTGCCCTAATGGGAAGGCACTAATGGATTTGAAGTGATAAGGAAAAGGCGGACATGCAAAATGCTCCAGAACTTCTGTTCCTAATCAATCACCAGAGATCAGTGACATCATTAAAGCCTTTGATCAGGGCTCCTCTTTCAAGCTTAAAAAGGGGGACAGATTGACCCGCACCAGCGCAGAGACTGAAGAAACACCTAGGATACAATTCAGAGTGAAATATGAGAAGCGACCGGCCTCCCTCTTCAGAAAAACTATCCATTCCCACCTTCCTCAAGGAATTCAGCGCGCATTCCAGAGCAACCAAGCACAAACAGCAGATTTAGCTCTTCCCCTAATAATTAGAAAACAACCGGGCAAGCAACACATCACAAAATCCTTTCAGATTTTATTTCCCAAGCCTTCTTTATCCCGAGCATGCAATTTATCACATTCATGCGCACTTCAAAATCTTTTAAAATCTACTAATACAAGAAAAAAAAGGAACATATATATATATATATATATATTTTTTTTCTTTAAAGCACCGGAGCAGTTTTATCAACTAAAGGGCAGCAATCACGTTTGAGAAGGCAGAAATCCTCCTCCTCCTCCTCCTGTGGAGGAGCAGCCGGTCGGCGGGCGCTCGCCGCACGGAGCGCCGCTCTTTGTACGGAGAGAGCCCGGCCGCTAATCCCACTTCAGCGAGAGCGGAGCTCCCTTGTTTCGGAGCTCATCCATCTGAGATTCCCAGGCGTTTATTATGACACAGGGTTATTTACTTAGCGCGGTTTGTTAAAGACGGAAAACGGAGCAAAGCAGAACAGCACCATAGCTGAGGCTTTGCTAAGGCTTGGTTTCTTCCTTCCAACTTCAAGTCAAGACGCACTCACTATTTTACAGTCTCGGAGACGTCTAAAAATCGTCAGCAAAAAACAAAGTTGCAAGCAGACCTTAAAATTTTCATGTCATTGCTCTGGCTGGGTTTTTCCCTCTTCGGTATTTTTAAGGAATCTAATTGAGCTTCCTGAACAGCAGCAAAATGTAGTTTATTATCTCCCTCATCAGGTGATCAATGATTTCATTAATAAGACAGATAACAAAACTGTCATATCATCGACACAGTTATGAAAGATGATCCTGGCTTCTTGCTCCATTTTCCAAGGTCTGGGATTCTCTGTGGCAGCTCTAAGTCCATTCAATATTTTCCACAGACAGAGAAAAGTGAAAATCCATTTTGAAACCAATTTCAATTAGGATCCAGAAGCTGTTATCACAGGTGTCGCAGAATGGGCCCGTAAGTGGAAATGTCGCCTATCCATTCTGAAATGAAACCTTATCAGGGTCTACGAAGATGGCTGAGGACAGCCTATCTGTAAATTACTTTTCGTCCTGTGTTAACTCAACCCTAGTTCTGTCATATGGAATTCTTTCCATCCGCCCGTAATAATCTAATGACTAACTAGACGCTGCACCAAAACGGCTTTTATTCTGCCCGGGCTTCCCCTGCAGAACGTGGTTACAAATGCAAATAACCAGAGGCTGCCAGAAGAGCCAGCTTATTTAGTAATATCATTTAAAGCGCTCATAGTTTATTATGGGGAAGTAACAGACTTGCATTCTCAAGTCTGTCTCCACCCATTACATTCCTGGTGATTTTTCAATTGCAAACTCTAAGGCCCAGTTATTTCATTAATTCAGCACCCAAGTAGTGAGGCTTTTCTCTCACATCTTTCAGTCTCCTTTTAGCAAATTATCCCATGACGGAGGATTTGTTCAGTCAAAGACCTCGGACTTTGAGAGGCAACAAAAGAATCAAGAGACTTTCTGGTCCACCTGCCTGGCGAATGATGAGGCAGGGTAAAGCCTCCCCTAGAGAAACCAATCAAACCATTGTGTGGCACAGTCAGACCTTTTCAACTGTCAAGCCAGGAGAGCAGGAAAAGAGATGAAAGAACCCAGGATGAAGCTACCATTTACAGAACCATGTGGGAATGGTCTCCGAAGATTTAATAATTGGGATGGAACTCAACTTTCTAAAAGTAAAAGGAAAAAAAAGAAAGAAAGAAAGAAAAAGAAAGAAAAAAAAAAGAAACAAGAAGAGAAGTGAGAGAAAGAATGAAAGAGAGAGCCTGAGAGGAAGGATAACACTGCTAGTCAGGCCCAGAAGGAACTTTTCTACAAAATCCCCTGTTGTTATGCATGAACCCCTGTGCGGGAAAAGAAGAGAAAAGCAGGCAGACAACAGAAAGAGAGAGAGAGAGAGCACGAGCACACGGCTTAAAATGCCAGCTAAGTTCTAGCAATTTATCATCTTACACAAAACTCCGTGAGCACAAATCTGTTCTGTTAAATAAAATTTTTAAAGATACATTTATTTGGGAGCATCTCGAGCTGTTTTCAAGGTTGCGTGGGACTCTGGTTTTTGCATATACCCATGGCTGGGAGTGTGACAGCTTCTGCATACACAAAAAGTCACAATAAATGAATGGAAAGCAGCATATTTTAAGTAGCTGGCGTGTGCAAAGAATGTGCAGGCACAGTTTCTTATAGCAAGACTCCAGCTGATGCAGGCATAAGATTACGGGGAGATTTCCACAACGTAGTTCATAAAGTCAAACCTGCCCCTTACAAGCCAAACTGTAAAATCATCCGGACAAAAAGCAGCACTGCCCAAGTACTTCCCTTCCCCAAGCGCCTCTGCGCACGCTGAAACGTGCAGCTTTCCACTCGTCACTAGGTCCACGCTGCACACACAGAGTTTACCAGTAAAGCCACATTTTTCCGAATGGCCAGGCTTACAAGGACCAGCATCTGCAAATTAAACTGTGATCACTGGCCGCCCACATCAAAGGTAAAGACTTCTAATGGGCAGGGAGATAAAAACAAAGCCATAAAGTCCACCTCATTCCCTTGTAGCTGGGATGGCAAAAGAATGTGTCTCCCTCCCTCCCCTCCCGCCATCCCAAAACAATGAGAAATGACTTGGAAAGAACACAGGGAATGCAGCTTTAATACGGTATCTTCTTCTCAGAGTCGTGCCCCCAAGCACATATATGTATGCTATACATATATATTTAGTAATGATTTCTACAAAAGCAGAGGTTGAGCTATACACACACAAAAAAAATCACTAAAAGAAAGTATATAGAAACAAAAAGAGCGGGAATATTTTCAAATAGAGCACTAGGCTTTGTTTTTTCCTTTTAACTGGAGACAGATAGGAAACAGAAAACATCTAGAAAAGATGAATGCTTCTTAAAAAAATCTGTTAAGTAAACTTAATTACTTCAACTGCCTTAATTTACACAGCCAAACGCTGTGCCTGCCAGAGGGCTTGCCTGGGTTAAAGTCAATTAGAAACAATATTTTAAAAATCTCTTAATTTACTTTACACATAAAAAAATATCTGTTCCATGCATCTCCTTCACTTGCAGAAGCCAAACTGGGGTCTCTCTTCAGAGCCCAGGAAATCCCTCCAAAGGCCAAACAGCCCTCGCTGCTCTCCCAGCCCTCCCCAGCAGCCACGTGGCTGCGGACGGGGATCCCCAGCGGTGGGAGCCACATCCCGGCTCCACATCCCGGCTCCAGAGCCCGGCCACGCTGCCAGGGAGCCTCCCTGCTCCTGGCACGAGCTGCAGCGCAGCGGGCACTGGGAAATCTCTTCTCTTTTAGGAATCTTTCCCTGGATTCCCAAAGCAGCACTTACCGGCAGCGAGCCCTTTGCTGGAGGGCTAACAACATCCCTGGAGCTGTGGCGGCAGCATCCCTATTCCTGCTAGGAACACGGCCTCGTGGCTGTTTCCCCTCTCCCCCAGTACTGGAGGCTGCAACAGCTACATTTTTGGAAGTTTGATTTATGACACTGGACTCTTACAAGGCGCTAGGTACAGAGTATGGTACTGCTTGCTATAATGCAGACACTCAGGGTAAACCTTTTTATTAGTTTTTATTCTGCTTCGCTACCTGGGTGCAATCATAATAGGACTCTCTGGGGAATTTGAGGGCTTTTATGCTGCTCTTCTAAGTGGGGGGGGAAAAAGCACTCCTGGCATATAATTCATTAAATTTAACCTCCACTTTGTTCTGGTGGCAAGATACTGATGCTAACCAATGTTTTCTCTTGATTCCACCTTGTGTTATCTAGCAGGATGTTAAGTCATTACTTACTGATTACAGTGATTGCAGGGATAAGCCACTCAATCATCTCTTTCTGGAACTTGCAAAGGGATACAGCAGGATTGACATCTAATATCCCTTATGCTATTAACCACCATAGGGAGGGGAGAGAAGGAGGGAGGGAAAAAAAGAAAGGAAAAAAAAAGGAGGGAAATTTCTGCAGAATTAATGAAGCAACACTGTGCTGAACTCACCAATCTTTGGGTTTAGAGCATGGCTGGCTTGCTGAGAAACAACGCTAGAAAACAGGATCAGGCAGAATGAGTTACTGCACTCCAGCATAAACCCAGCTTGAGCAGTGCAATTTTATTAGTAAACATATAGGAGGACAGAGGCATTACTCTGAATATGGACTTCATCAGCTCATGTTACAACATACCAAGCCATGATGTCCACACTTAATTACAACCTCCACTAGTTTTGGTGCCCAAACTTTTAAGAATCAGCAGAGCTGGCCCTCCCAGCCTCAGTGATTCCTTTTAGATTTTCTCTTAGGACCACGCCAGAGTTATTGGAAGCTGAGTACACAAAACTCAACAAGATCAAGTCTTTATGCGTACTTTTCTTTCGCACTGTATGTGACCATTACAGATACAAATTACATGGAATATCCATCTTGCCAAAAAAACAAAGACAAAAACAGAGACCTACTCACTGAAGGTTGTTACTTCCAATATGTAATACTACAGGATACTGCTTTCTCCGTGGCCTGAAATAAAAAGTAAGTAGTGCTCTCCATGCCCTTTAATTTCAGTAGAGGAAGAAGGGATCTCCTGATCACTTTGCAGAATCAGGTCCCATATAATCAATTAGGGACTCACTTTGTGGGCTGCTCAAACAGTGCAGGCAATGTTTCCTGATCGCTCACAACCTCTTTTGAACCCTGCCCTCTCAACAGGACCCTCAACACACCAGTCCAACTAGGGGGCCAAGAATGAGTATTATGATTAACACCTATTTTATGGTGAGCTTGAAAGCAAGCAGCAGGACTAGTAACAAGTGACAGTTTGAACAGGAAGTGTGATTCTTATGGAGTTGCAGATTGCTAACTACTTTCCTCATTCAAATCTGAAAGAACTATTAGAAAAAGAGAAAAAAAAGAAAAAACAATGATGAAGCTGGCTCTTCTTCTGAAAGAATCAAAGTGTACGAATGAACTTCCTCTCATTTATTCATCTATCAAGCTTGGTCTCAAATTACACCATCATTAAGATAATAATTCCTGCTTTCTATCACTTTAGAGTATGTTCTCAATAACTATCTGATTCTGATAAAGGTAGTCAAGCCCACAACCTACATACGTTTATAATTACCCGTTTTTTTAAGGCAGAGTAATAGGTTAATAAGAAATATCAGATTACAGTGGAAGGAGCTCATGGGTCAAAAACTAGACAAAACACATCAAACTGAAAATAAGTGCTTGCCTGTCTGAAGGGACTGAAGGAGTCCCTTTACAATAACTGCATTGTTTTAATGCAACACTAAAAAAAAAGAAAAAGGAGGAAATTTAGAGACAAAACTTGCACAAGGGGAAAACATTTTAGTTACCAACAAATTTCAAAAGCCAAACAGCAAAAAGTCAAGGCTGAACACAATATTATGATCCCCTAATATTGGCCAACACTGCAGAGGTTTCCTTTTATAAGTATGAATCAGGCCTAGTCAGAAATTCTCTGTACTTTTTAATGACTAAAATTCAAACTAAAATACATTTTTGCTACGGATTTAGTGAGAAAAAAAATGTGCATGGTTGGAGCAGCCTTAGGTGGTTTTTTTGGTCCACAGCTCTTGGGGAAGTGTTTCACCAGCAAACCTGTTGCACCTACCAAGCAGAGCGCAGCATCACTTGATGGAAACCTGTATTTTGTTTATGTATGGAGCAAGAGTCAGGATGGTGGCCTAGCCCGCACGCAGACTGAGCAGGGAAAGGGTCTTCCTGCAGTTTCCAGGCCCATCAGACTATCCCTGCAATAGTGCAGCGTGGCAGTGATGTGCACACCAAGAGAGGAGCTCTGGCAACACAGAACTGAAGAGCCATGGAGGTCCGGGACACGGGCCTCTTCGCTCTGGTCTCATACCAGTGACATGATCATGACACAAAAATCGCCTTCACTTATTGTTGCTAACACTTTGCCATAGCAGATCAGCCTGAGGCTATCAAATCACATTGTGCACAGAAGTAAGCTTATTTCATACCCTGGCACTATGGAAAAAAAAAAAAGAAAGAAATAAAGAAAGAAAAAAAATTATTTATGCAGTTGTTTTTGAGCCAGGATCTCCACCAGCAGTGTTCTTTGGCAAGTCTTCACCTGCCATTAGCCAAACAGTAAATATAGCAGTAAACAACAACCAAAAAGGTACCATAGAGCATAGAGAATTGCATGTAGTTTGGGTGAGATGCACAAAATCAAACATAAAGGAGAAAAGATCAAAGCCTGCAAAACCAAATTCAAAACAAAACTAAGGTTCTAAATTACAAAGTCCCACTGGGCATCAAAGTGCACCAAAGGTTTTTGTTAGTTATTGCAAACTATGATTCTTTTAAAAACTTTTTTGAACACATGTATCTTAAAGAAGCTTTAATTTGCTCCAGTACTAAGACCTTCCTTGTTTGAGCCTGGAGCACATTTTAATGGCTGAGTTATAAATCCCTGAAATTAGGGGTTTATAATGGAAACGCTGGCAGGCCCTTATCTAGCACTGCGCAAGCATCTTAGCAATATATTAAGCGTCTATGGTTAGGTGAGTGCAGCAGGAATCCTTTCTGCATTAAGTAATGGCAGGAACTCTGCAGACGCGGCTCACATCTGAGGCAGGGCCCTCACTGTTTGTTGCTTCAGTCTCCTGCACCTCTTTCAAGACACAGGTTTGGGCCTCGCGGCTTTCGCTGCGCAGCCTTGGCTGAGCCCCGGGCTGCCCTCGCCCTTCACCTCCTCTAACCACTCTCTCGAGCGCCGGCGTTGGCACCGGGCGCTTCCGCATCCATTTGACACATTTAAAAGAATTCCACACTCAGTGTTTATTGGAACACAGCTTCTGCTATGGGGTACATTAGGGTTTTTTTGAGAAGTGCTTAAATAACGGTCAATTTTTTTTTCTGTTTCTTCATCACTGTGTATTAGACGTGTTTACAAAGTGACCTGGTATGACAGGCAGATGTTGACCTGCAAGGATGGTGGGGTTCTCTGACAAATGCAACAAGGATCGTGCCCTTTTTGTTAATTTGGAAGGTATCTTACCTTGTTTAACAAAGAATTCAAATGCAAATCACAACCACTTAGCATTACCATGGCCCTCTGCAAAAAGAGGCAATGAATAAACAAAACTTGCATATTTTGTGGAGTGTTGTCTTATATCAACTGGTCATGTTCTTTTATTAATACTCAGTTCAGCATTATAGAAAAAAATGCAAATATAATGCAAATAGGTTTCTGGTAACCAAAATTCATTTACATGGCGGTCACATCTGCAAGAAGCAAACTTTACAATCTTGCAACAATAAACTTCACTCTGTTCAAATTCATGAAGTTTTGGTACTGGTGTTCGTTTCAGCACATGCTCCATACCCAGAATGAAATGCAGTTTTTATGCCCTTGAGCCCAACCCTTATCTCTGGAAAGTTGTTTGCCTGGTTATACGTGAAGGCAGATTAGAAATCCAAATCCTTGAGATCCTGGTGACTTTGAAAAACACAAAGACTCTAGCAAGACCAATCTTTATCAGCTGAAAACAAAGGCAACTCACATTACCTCAAACAAACACAGGCTCCAGTCCCAGAATACACAGCACATTAACATATCATGCCATTAATGGGAGAAAAACACACTGACAAAAAAATAACAACCCTTTAGCCCTAGAAATTATTTTGAATCTTGGGAGTTTCATTCCCCTGACATGCAGTAATATACCATCTAGTTGCAGCAAGTAGCCAAGTACTGCAACTCCTATGAAGCTGGTAAGTGTGTCTATTAAGAATAGAGAAAGAAATGTAACGTAGGGCATCTAGTAAATCAGTGTGAGAATTAGGGATAAATATCTTGAAGGCATTATTCTTAGCAATCTAATCTAAACATTTGACAATGCTGTTAAAGTCAACCCAAAAGAGCCAGAGATATGCACTAATATTGGGTTTGAAAACAACCTCCCCACACACCCCTCTGAGACATCAAAGCACATGCACATGTGCTCAAGGATGCATCTGTTTGAGAAGTTGGGCCAACGCAGAAAATTCCATTATTGGGTAAAACATAAAACAGGGGGGCACTTCAGCTAATGTGCAGCACTGCAGTTCTCACGACAGCAATGGATCTATGCTGACTTACACAGGCTGAGGATCTAATCTTAAATATTTTAGAAAAATGCTGCAACTTTCTTCTGTATCTGCCGAAGAGTTTCTATATACTCATGGGAAGCAACTTCAACTACTAGGTCAGCTGGTGCAGAGTTGATTTTGAATCTAAAAACCAGTCAGAGAAGAATACTGGGACAAGTCATCTCATTTTTACTGACTCATGGAGATTCCCCTCAAGTATGGCTGTGGGATTCATCTATTTTCTCCTTTAGCAGACTTGGAAATAAATGTTTATTTGAGGAAGCAAAAAGTTTTGTTCAAGCTATTGAGGTGAGAAACGGACCTGAATCTAAAGACTAGACAAGAGCTGGGTGGAAGAAAAAAGAAAAGTTTTTGCCAGGGATATACCAGAATTCAAAAGCATGCACAAAAAAAAATCCCACAATTTTCCCTTCTTAACAATTACTAGAATGATTTGTGCTTTATCCTCTTTATCATTCTAATACTATTATAAAATCCACAAGGCCAAACTCTGCTGGCACCTCCTCAAGATCCCTTTTCTTCCTAGGCTGCAAAGGGAGCTTTGCATTCCTAGGACCAGGACACTCAGCCCTCTCAAAGGAACAATGAGAAGGTGGGGGGTGAGATTACCCAGTCCCTGGAGAGGCAGAGAACATGTAATATTGTCAAGTGAGGTAATCTCTGGGGAGAATTAAACTACTCCAGTTGTGCACATCTACAACCTGCACATTCGCAACTTTGCGATGTGAGGATACACTTGGTATTTTGATGCCAGCCACTATAGAACTCAAAGGAGGTGAGGGGAGCCCATCTCACAGACAAGTTTATTCATAAAAGAATGACAAGAAAAAAAAGCTTTCGCACTATTTTTGACAGGGTTACTGCTGTCACATTTGTAAAAGCTAATTATCTCACTGATACTGTAAGAGGTATCAATGGTAAAATGCAAAGCACTTGCAGGCTGTGCCAGGCTCATGAAGCTGATTTCCAAAATGCCACAACAGGAACTTCCTATACTAGGTAACTTTGCACATTTACATCGCAAATTAGAACATCTGGAAGAAAAAGACTATGCTTGATGCCAAAACAGACTTTACTATCTCTTACTGCTTTCCTCTGCCATCCCCACTTTCTATTTGTTTTCTTTTAGACTTTCCTTAGAACAAACACTGATCCAGGTGCAAATGCTCAATTCACAAGGAATGCAGTGAACATAAAATTACCGTAGGTTTGGCTGCTAGTAAATCCCTGCTGTTACTCACCATTGGAAGTTGTGCTGGAGGCAACAGCTTTCTCACTGACATCTGTTCGACTGGAGCATTTCACTATGGAATTCTCCACTTTCTTCTTCTCCGTCGCAGTAGAGCTATGGGACTGCGCCTCCATGATGACTTCTCATTACTTCAGCTCTTCTTGTGCTAATACCTGCACGAAACAGCAAGAGTCATAAACTTTAAACACCACTGCAAAGCTTAGCCCCAAACCTGCCGCCCCACGCACCTGAAGAAGACACTGCAGAACAACAGCATGAGCTCTCCACAGGCCACTTGTGGAAGCCCACCAATCAGTTCTGCAAGCACAAACTCCTGAGGAATTTAAGGAAACACTAAGACTAAAGCCAAGTATTTTTGCCTTTAGAGACGATCAGCATCACAAACTATTATGCTGCTTCACGGGTAGGTCCCTTTTTCAAGCCTGAAGGATTTTAACAGACCCAGAGGAAAAAGGCCACTATTTTTGCCCCTGTGTCCACAGCAGTTCATAACAATGCAAAAGAAATCACTGACCTTGCTGTTGACTACAGAAGCCAAATATTTAAGATTCAACAGTCCCACTATCCGAACACACTGCAGTACAATTACCCTGTCTATGTCTACATCTTGTCCGACTCATGTAAACACCTCTCATTTTGTTTGTTCAGAAATCTAACTCAAACAAAAGAGCATTGGAGCAACAACCTGAAAACCACAGGGAAAGGCAAACATTATGGCTATTGACAGATAATCAGTTCACTTTCTTTTGCATGAGAAAATGGAAAAGTCTACAGAGGTGTCTATGCTGTTACTTGGTCATTCTTGAGTATTTTGAGTATCATCTACAGTGATACATTCATTTTCTAACCCTCAGATCACTTCAGCATATTCTCAGAGCTCTCAGATTCCTGGCATACATCTAAGAACTCCACAAAACTTCCAAAGGGGTGAAATTGTTAGTGCTACACTGAATCTGCTTCAAGGTACTACTGCAATCTTTGGCTGTAAAGAATTCTGGTATTTCCAAGCTGTGGTCTGCAGCTTAACTTGACACATGCCAGTCTGTCCAAACAAGCTTTATACAAATAATAAATATTTGGCACACACACTGTGCTTAGAACCATAGTACTTTGCTGGTTTGAACCTGATCCTATGCAACATCAACAAACTAATAATAAAGCGGATGCTTTCAACTCCGAGCAGCACCGCAATCATTAGCTGAATAGGCCTGAAAAGGAAGCACATTACACTACTGTTCTAGAACATTTAAACGAATTTGAAAAACAAAGGCTTCAAAACAAGCCACAAAGCAAATTATAATGAAGTGTAATTACATTAGCAACCTGTTTCCCCAATTTTGACAGTCAAAAAAAAGCCAGCTACAAAGCCAATTCGCCACAAACACAGATGTCTAGTAAACCTTCCCTTTCCCACCTCCCTAGTAGGAGTTCTCTTTAATAGCACCATAAAGCACTCCAAAGCCTCACTGTTATACAGTAGGGATCAAAGAAGAGCCGAATCATGAAATGAAGCATTATTTAGGTAGGCAGCACAGCCAGGGAACTGGACAACGTATCCGAGACACTCTTCCGCTGACCTACCGGTCTAACCTCAGGCAACGCATTTTTCCTCCCTCAGGTTTCTCTGCTGCTAATGTCAGGGAAAGGAAGGCTTTGCCTGCCATGACAGAAGGTCTACGAGTTCAAAATCTACCTGGGAAAGTGCTCTAAACACTCCTGTGATGCAGGAGTTAATGCAAGCTGAAAGGGCAGGTCAGGTGTCCTCGGGCAGGAAGCAGTACAGATCTCCCACTCCTCCACACTCCTCACTCCTACAAATCTTGAGGCGCGATCTCACGGCAGCTTTGCAAACAGAACCTCTCACAGCTTTCCACGTGGTATCTACCTATTTCCTCTCCCACCTTCGCACCAGAGCATCCACCGCCCTGGTCAGTCATCACATACACCAGGCCTTTCAATCTGGTGAAGCTGGCACTGGTCCCCAAACTTTCTGACCAGCACAACTTGTCTGTGCATCTCTAGTCACACAACTAGCAAAAGCTGCTTCTGTCCTTCCTCCAGCCACTGTGTGAGCTTGTCCTGCTGTATACTCTCTTGTGCTCTGATTACCCTCATTTGAGTTATGTAAGGGTCTCAAAAAATTAATTTTCATGTTGTTTCTGAAGGAATGAACAAACTATATACACTTTCAATCATAGTTATCTTTCCTCAGTTTTGCTTTCTAAGAGATTGTTCTTCTGTTCAGGCAGCATTTTTGTTTACATTGAAGAGTTCATGTCAGAGGGCGGAGGACAGAATTTTTGCCCCATTTTCTTGAGTCTTCACAAGTTTTGTTTCTTTTGGCTAAAAGTCATGAAAGGAAACAATTACACTCCTGAGCCAGCTAGAAAGGAAGGAGCCACGTACTTCACCTCCACTTCAACAGCCCAGCAGAGTGGCATGAAGCAAAGGTCATGGAAATAATGACAGGTCCATAGCAGTTCCACCACCTCCTGCCACCCAGATGTCTCTGCAGATAGAAGCAAGGAGCCCTCACTTCTCTCCACCTCCTCTCCCATTCCCTCTCCACCTGGGCAGGTCTGGTCCTCTACTGCAATCTCCTCCTAGCTCTGCCCAGAAAAGCAGGGAAATGAAGGTGCTCTTAAGGCGGTGGCATCACTTTAATCTTCTAAAAAGGCTTCTCTGGGCCTTCTGCAATTAAAGAGCAACATGTCACTGCTCAGACTGCTGTTCATCTGCTGTCTTGGTTATTCCCTCCTTGGGCTTTTCTGATGTTTTGTATTTTCTTTAATGGAAGGAAGATTAGGGGGCATAATCCTACACTTCTTACCACTGCCTTATCTATCACTTTACTGCTTTATACCTGTGGACAACAGTTCAGAATAGAGGCCTGCAGCAGCAACTTACAAGCGATTTTTCAGAAAGAAAAACGCAGAATTCGCAGTGAACTAATATAAACAGCTGCTCTTTGTACCTGTTCTGCTTCATGTCTGCTTAGTTTACATATAGAAGCCTGTTTTTATTACCGGCAGTCCTGAAGAGGCCACATGGCAGAAGTGAACTTTCTTGCTCAGTTCAACGTGCTGTGTCGTTAGCTGATGAGGCCTCCTGGGCCTCCCTTCCTCCTCTCCCAGCACATGCTCCCAGAAAGCCTGGAAAATTCAGCTGTGCCAATAGCCCGCTTGGCAGTCCAGCTCCAGGGCGCAGCGATGCACGTGGCAGAAGCAATGAGGGAAGTAAGGAGACTGATTGACTAAAAATTAAAGGGCAGGTGTTTTGGTGCGTTGTTGTCAAGTATGTCTGACATGGAAGTACTCAAGCAGGTAGTTAAAATAGCGCCCCCAGAATCTTGTTCTCAGGAGAACAGCTTTTAAGAATCCCACTTAAGCCTGAGCTGAGAGACACTGATCATTCTCCTTAATCTTGGATGAGATTTTTATTTTCCCACAGAAGTTGTTTTGAAGTATGAAAACTGCAATCTACCATACAAAAAAGAAAGAAAAAAAGGTCCAGGACAACGTGAATATTTTTTCCGACTGGCTGATAACCCCTATCAAAAAGCGTTCTGAAAATCAGACAGCTGCACATCATTTTCACATTAAAATGCTACGTGGGTTATTTTATAGTGTACATGGCTCTCCAAAGCATGTGGTCCAGTGACTTCCCTGTTCCTGCCCCCAGGCCCGAGAGGATTTCCGCCTACAAAAAAAAAAAAAAATGGAAAGGGAGTTTCTGCCGGCTGTCCAGTATCTCTGCGTGCATGTGAAAGGCAAGAAAAAGCTGTAACACTATATGGGCAAAAGCCCGAACTTTCATAGGTAAATAGAGGGATAAACATTCCTCTACATTCATGGCGTTTTCCCATTCAGCCATGCTTGAATCTTTTGTAATTTTCCCTGAAGCCTGAGTCCAGGACAATTAATTCCAAGACCTCTCTTTAAACCTAATCCCTCTGAAAACAGCAACCTGCCTGCAGGTGTGACTCTTCTTTTTTTTAGGTCAAAATCTTCCACCAATTGAATAAATTGGAGAAAAACTATGAATAAGCTGCTGAATATACTA
This sequence comes from Nothura maculosa, assembly GCA_032353885.1. NCBI lineage: Eukaryota > Metazoa > Chordata > Aves > Tinamiformes > Tinamidae > Nothura > Nothura maculosa. The sequence continues at coordinate 198,450 of JAUBOD010001026.1, forward strand.
GTTTAATGAGGAGAGCCCCCCTCAATTAGAATGTCAATAAGTGGCAAGAGTATTTCTAAATTACAAAGGCAAAAAAAATCCCACAACTTTTTCATGTGATTTGAAATTACACAATTTCTGGTTTCTGTGTATGCTGATCATTAAAAATAGTGTAGCTCACAGCAGTAAAAGTAGTCATACTTATATGTCAGGAGTTCCAATCTCTCTTCATTCTCTCACAACACTCCAAACTAACTGAAAATAGTGGGTCAGCCCTCTCCCTAGAGCTGCGGAAAAATCTGACTCCTTCTGAACATACATGTTTAATTTTCCAAGGAATCTTCATCTTTATGTTCCTTCCCACCTCTTAAGGAGTTTCACAATCATATTTATATTGAATCAGTTAATTTTAAAAGCTGGATCATGCAAATCTTTATTCCTGCTAATAGCCTCACAGGCTTCAACAGGCTTCAACAGCAACTACTTGCTTCAGCATAAGCTGGCAGAAATCAGCAACTAAAATTCCCATTCTGCACATTAGCCTGTTTCAGGTTTCTTGCAAGCTTAAACCTTCTTCTGCCTTCATTTCTTTTGTTTTTGAGGGGATATCTTCCCATGTGTTAGCTTTAGAACAGATTCATTTCCCCGTTTCATTCAGTGCTGCTGTAGTTGCGCTCAATTCATTAGCGAGTGGTTTGCATCCACTGAGAAGAGCTGTCTGAAATAGCAGTGTCACAGCATTCATCATCATTACATCAGCAGTAGGGAAGTTCATACTGATTGCTATCAGCAGCCAGAGTGCCCCAATCAGCGTGCCAGCAAACACAGCGTGGTTAATTTTTCAGAAATGGCTCTGGGTGTTTGGGGTGTTCGCAGGTACCGCTTTGATCCGCGCTCCTGGACGCGGCCTTTGGGGATCTAATACATGTTAAGTAGCACAGCTGTATGAAAGGGAAAAAACACAAGGGGAGGCACGAAGAACAATCAGGAAATTACAGTCTCTCTCAAGCAGAAAGAGCCCCCTATCAATTTATCAAAGCTGGTTACACTGTTCCTTAGGATTATTTAAGGATAGAATAAAAATATCTGTGTTGTTCGGATACACTGAAATGCAAAATTTATAGGAAACTGTTTTAGGCTATTATACGAGAGTGATTTCACACTGATTTATATGAGCTTCATTCAGATACAGTTAACTTCCATACCCCACCAAGATTTCAGCACTGCTCTCCATCAGACATGCTGGCAAAGCTGCATTCAAAAAGTTAACCGTGACAGTTCCTGCTGAAAAACACACAAGACTTCAGATATTTCAATAAATATATCTTCCAGTTGCAATATTCATCTCCTAGTGCACCTCACCATTTTGTAATAGCCGTAGAAATTAGTTTAAATACCTTTTTTAAGCAGTTGTATGTTTTTTCAGTTCTTTGAGATAAACGAGAAATCCAAAATTTACATTAATTACTGCCAGGCAAATTGTGTTCAGATTCCTCCTGGCTAACTCAAGTGGTCATAGTTACAATGCATCTGATATAAACTGAGCAAAAAATAGTATTAGATTCACTATATTCATTAGTCATTTATATTCACTAAGTTCATCATCTATAAATGTGTTAGTTGTGACCAGTAAAAAACTGTTTTGAAATGCAAACTAAATTTGCAATGCAAAGGAAAACAGGAACCAGAATCAGATAGGAGGATTTGATGCTAGAAATTAAAAAATAGCTCAAGTTATAGGGCAGGAGTGTATTACTAAAATCCTTCCAAATTCATTGCTGTCTGCTGTCTCCTCCTGCTTTCCTTTGATGCATTCCGCCCATCAAGACTGAAAAACAGCTAGACCTAAAACCTGTTAATGATGATCTCATCTGCTCCTGATAGGCTAAACAGCTTGTGGCAACAAGAAGGCAGGATCACAAACACACAGGCAATCAGCTAGGCAAGGCAGGACTATTATCATCCCCAACATTAACATCCTAAGTGAGAAGGGACAAATCTATGGGAGACACTGAACTACTGCTCAGGTGCAGTTAAGTGCTGGACTCCAGAAGACTCACTTTTGCTTGACACTCTTCTGATAGAGATAAACTCAAAGTTTTGTAAATATTTTAAAACACGCACATATCATAGGATCAGTAAAGATCACAGCAACACTTGCTACCACAGCAGCACCTCAGCTGCTTTTAATGCACATCATCCATATATCCTTACAAGTAGATTATCTCCACTTCTGTTACAGGATTTAGAAAGCTGTTAAGTAAAACTCCAATTAAATGTTTTTACTATTACTTCAACAGATTAAACTCAGTATCTAAATAAAACAGCTTTCCACAGGGAAAGAAGTGATTCTTAGCTTCTTACCCAGCAAATAGAATTTAATGGATAACATTTAATGGATTCAGGTCAAACCGTCTATTTCCTTAAGCCCCATTCTCCATCCTTAACAGAACTAGCTATTTGGGAACAAGTAACACAAACCCAAGGGTCACAAGGCCAAAACCTACAACACATTTTAGAAGCTTTAATTTTCAGGTATTATGAACCTTCTGATGTAAAAATGTATAGTCCACTCGGCATAGTCAATCAAAAATTCATAACCTGGTCACAACACAACCCATAAACATGTTACTTTAATCATATGGGGCGCTGTTTTTCTTTCTTGTTTTAACTTGAACTCTTTAAAGCCTATCTTTAATGCAGACAATGCAAATAACTTATTTTTTAAAAAGATGTGTGTCCATAGATGTCTTTAAAAAAAGGACTTTATATTTCTAAGTCTGCACGTCACAGATGTATGTAAGGAAGGGGTTAAAAACAGTAATGCACTTACCCTTAACAAATCACAACTCCTGTCCAGTTAACCTGCCTAATGCTGCTGGAAAATTCAGAATAAGCTGTGTTAGTGCTTATTTTACAGTGCTACACATACTCCAAACTCTAGAAGAAAAACTCTAAAAATTATTCTCCAATACTTACTCCAACGCAGGATAAAAGATTTATCGTAGAAGGGTGGGGAGAAATCTCCTGCAGACTTTACTTTTTGCAGCAGTAGGTTGAAATAAAAGGACAAACTCCAGACTTCCCTACTAAATCTGCACTTAGTTTTTGCCTAAACCTTTGTCCATGAACTCAGCAGTAGTACATTCAAAACAAAATAACAGCACAGTAACCTCCTTCTGCAAAGCACTTGTCTTATGAGACCTGATTTTGAGCATTCGTGATGTGGATTTGAAAGGATGGGAACATGCCACAAGGGGAGGCAACCCTTTCTCTGTGCTGATAACAAACCCTACGACTTCCTCTGATACTGTTATGAGCACCAAACACTTTGGTGAGGATATAGCTCTTTTTTTGTTGTTTTTATTTTGTTTCTTATTTGGGTTTTTTTTATTTTCTTTCCCTTCTTGCTAGTTTTTCCACAAACAGGCTGGTAGAATTGCAAGCACCTGTAAGGGGTGTGTTTTACATTATGATTTATTTATCAAATAGCAGATCATGACACAGATAAATGCAGAAATACCTTAATTTAGAGCACTAATACTAAATGTGAACTCTAAAGACAAGACCATTTTCTTCAGACTTTTTGCTTTATCTCATCAATCCCAACAGATAAAAATTCCCTTAGAATCAAAACTGGATCTATTTATCAATGTCAATCTATACAGGCACTCCTCTCAAGGAAGAATATATTTAATGCACATCTATGGCAAAGATGCATCTTCCGTTTCCAACTTATGATATGCAAATTAAAGAAGAGAAACTGACTTCCACATTTTACAATTAGCATTTTAAAACAAGATTAAAGGAATCAAGTAGAGTGTTTTTGAAAGTGTCATGTTTTGATCACCATTCCTATTCCTGGAATCCCATTTAGCTACTCGGCACACTTTAAGGTTAAAGGATGCCTTGATCCAGAATTTCACATTCTAACCCAACACAGATGTTTTAACAAGTGAAACAGCTAGGAAAGCTCCATGTATTCGAGAAGAACTTCACGTGTGAAAGGTACTTTATAAAACTTTATCTTCAGCCTTTAAAGTTTATTTTGGGTTTTACACTTGTCTCACAGTAGCAGTAAAACAGCATTGCGATTCCTTCCAGTTTCTATAAATTGACAAAATAACACAGGCCGTGCTGCCGGCTGCAGTGTAAGTTACCTCACAGCCCACTGTCCCTGTTCACGTAGTGTGATCAGAGAATTACACAGCTGCCTTCCTTTTCCCCCCCTTAACAAAAAAAGCAGCCTTAGGAATGGAAGTGCCAAGACAAACCACACCAAACCACACGTCCTGTTATTTAAGACCCTGTTGTGCTAGGATTTCATTTTAATATACGCAGTTCAGAACAGCAGACCTTGTATTGACGGGACACTAGCTTGATCTTTGCTTCTGACTACTTGGTTTCAGGTAATTCATACATCTTATGTAATGAAGGCTTCGTTCTCTCAGCAGCTGGATGAAGTGCTCCTTACATGTGGTTGAGCTTCTTGGCATGAGCCGAGTTGTATATAAAGGAAACAGAAATCTATAAAAAATAGCAAATAGAGTAGGGGGAAAGTTCAGCTCCAGCCCATCAAAAGGTTACTTAGGTCCTTCAGCGCTGATCTAAATAGCAGATATTCCACCATAAAAATACAGCAGTACTTTCAGCATCACTTATATATCTATATGTACACACACACAGTTTATATATAATTATTACATATATAAATATATTGCTTCTGGTAATCACTACAAAAATAACTGACAGTACAGAGATTTTTGCTATGAAAATCATTCAAACAGATCTCTTGATACTGAATCCTGATCCTATCAATTGTGATACCCAGGAACCATTTAGAGAAAAATGCATCCTATCCCAATTAGTCCCTTGTTTATAATCTAAATTAAATGCAAGTAACTGCAGAGAACAATGTATTATCTTGTTCCTCGTTTTGCTCTTAACAAGAGAGACAAACCAGCTCTTCAGAGCAGGAGCCAATTTAACTCCCTTTCCACGTAATGCAGGTGCAATCTGTATGTACAGCGTACACCACAACAGCCCCGCGGCAGGATGCCAGTGCAAACCTCCGGGAAAGTTTTCCCCTCCATCCCTTCAGAAAGCAGCCTCAGAAGAGATCAGGGACTAGAGGGAGCTGGAAGGTAGGGAAGGGACTTACCTGCAGGCAGCGGAGCGGGAAGCAGCGCTTGTGCAGGTCGGCAGAGTTCACTCCTAGAGCTCTAATGGTGTGAAGAGGTGCCGGGCAGCGGTGCCCGAAGGCAGCACTAATGCACTCATGACTAATGACTGGGCCACGCAGACAATGAATTTGGGGCTTGCAAACTAACAGAAACCTCGGTACCTTGACAAATGGGCTTGCAAAATTCCCTTCATTGAATAACCTTTAAGCACAAAATTGGCTCAAGCTCCCTCGGGGATAACATGACACGTTGTTGGGCAGTAAGTATTTTCCTTTTTAATTAAAGCTATTACACCCAATACATAAACATGATTACAGCGAATAAAATATAAGAATTAACCGTTTCACAGATGGAGCAGATCCAGAATTTGAGGTGCAGCACCGCTCATTCATAAGGGTCAGCGAATCCCTGGGTTAACTGCCCTGCATTCAGTGAAATTCACCCCTGGCAGAACACGTTTTCCCTTCTCTGCCACTTAGAGGAGAATGAGAACTTCAAACGTATGTTTAATGAGCTGCTGCAAATACAATTGGTTAAAACAGGCTCCGAAATTATGCACTAAAACCAATATTGTGCTTAGAATTGCAACTGAAAAAGCCTCGTTTTCAAGAGCCTAGTGGAAGTCAAGGTCCCACAGAACAAACGAAGCCCCATGTAAACTGTGTACTGACAAACACATTAAAACTGAATCACCCTTGAAAGGGGCTCTTCCCCCCCTCCAGTGCAAGTCAACCTCCAATCTGAAAATAGCAAATTTGGCTATTTTTACAGACAGAAAGAAATATCTAAAGTGTCTCTAAATTAACAAGTACCACTTGCCCTAGACAGCATCGCCTTTAGCAGCTCCTAAAAACTTCAGAAAAGGATCTTAAAACAGGAAGCTTAGTGAGCTCATAAAACTGTTGTTGGAGCCAGGAACACATAGCATATTTAATCTGCAAACTGTGAGAGTCTACAATGATTTCAGCGAGATCTGAGGCATGCCCTCAAGGTTTGCTGGGATCTGGGATTAGGGAGTTGATAAGAACCCTCTACTGCCCATGGACATGTTTTTCTTCTGCAGTTAAACACAAATGCATAGAGACGTTTGACTGCTGCTTGGCGTTACTGCTCAAGTTATATAAAAGCTTTGCAGCTCCTTTTGCTGTCAATATATCAAAGTTAAAAAAAAATCATCAAAGTGTGAAATTTCATTTAAAGTCTTTGCCAGTCTACAGCTCTATTCCACAGACCTATCAAATAAAAGTAAAGATGAAAAATATACTGAAAGAACTTGAAAAGTTTGCAGCAGCACCCATGCCCTATTTTTGTTTATTCTGTCTCATTTTATTTGATTTTAAAGTATAACAAATCAATTCCCTTATAAAAATGACAAAGGCTAAAGGGAGGATGTCTATAAAACCTATGGCTAAAAGACAATTTGAAATCATTATTGCAGCCGAACCTTTTGCTGAATAAAAAGCTTCCTCTGTAGCCATTTTAGCATTTTAATTGCCTAACTGCAAGTTGGCAGAAAATTTCTTGAATCTTCCAAAACAATCAGGATGACTACAGAATATGAGTGCCAGAAAAACTAAAGCCTTCTTCAAAGTATTCTTTAGCTAGGGATTTACAACAATTGCATAAAGAAGAAAAGTCTGACTTTTAAGATAATCTACTATAGTCTAAAAGCATTAACATTCCATTACTAAGGTTTTCCTGAGGATTTCATGACTCATTGATTCACTTTTCCTTCAAGTCTGCTTTTTTCTTTGTACATTACTGTCTCCATATAGTGGAGGGCAGGGAACAGTGATCATTAAACTGCTTCCTTCCATAACTCCGAATAAATCCAGCTTTAATAACCATCAGATTCCTTATTTATCAGGCAAAGATGACAAACTTCTCACTAACACTCTCCAACACAAAAATAAACCCCTCCTTCCTTGAATTCACAGAGTGAAATTCAAACGTGCTACAGAGTGCAGGTAACGAAATAGCTTCCCAAAAAATAAAGCAGGAAGTGTAACTAAAACTTTTAAGGGTTAGTATTAAATGCACACTATCATTATTATTATTATTCAAAAAAAACCAAGTCATTTGCAAGAGGGACAAATTATAGCTATTTTCAATGCAGAGAGCTTTACTATTTTGGTTTCTCTACACCAAATCTGAAATAAATGGAAAGGAGGAAATGATTATTTTTTTTTGGAAATCAATACTTTAATTTCTCAGTTACAAAAACATTGTGCTTGAAAAGAAAATCCTTCACAGGTTAAGATTACTTATTGCAGTAGATGCTGTCTTGGCCACTGTCTACGTTTTCAAGCTGAAAACATGACCCCATTTAGGCAGGAAAATGCAGGTGATGTCTTTGTTTTCTAGGACTTCTGCAGAAACGCTTGGGAAAACAGGCTGTAACACTGAGGAACACATGCAAGCACCTGAATGCAGTGGCCTATACATTCACACACCTTAAACCACAGCTTTACTTCAATTGCTGCTTAAAAATCACATACAAAGAGAGTGAGAAGGCCCTTTTGCTACTTCTTCCTCAGTCATTCAAAGCCACATACTTTCACTTAAAAGAATTAAGCTGCCCCTTTAAAGCAGACTTCTCTCATAGCTACTATTATTTATGCTTTAATGGGGCTATACACCAAACAGAAAGTATTTACATACTAGCTAGTTAAACCCAAACCTCCGCTATATAAACAAGCTCTCAGGAGGATGACTACAGTTTACATTGTTAAAGTCATTCACCATTCCTTTTAATACGTATTTCCTCACCCGAAACACTGCAGCGCGGACAGGGCGATTTCCACGTTTTAAAGTTACTTTACTTTCAAAACGCCGCATTCGTCTTCCTTCAAAATAATCGTGACACATGTAATTAAGAAGCTGCCAGATCATTATTAATTTTTCATAAAGGACCTAAATGAAATAATTAGAGGAATCAATCAGCGAGGCACCTTCCCAAATTACAAGGCAACTGCACAAATACGCCAACCACTTCAGGCCACTTCTCCAAGATTTCGACCCGCAAACCTCTCCGAATCCCAAATTAAAAGCAGGTCTGCAGCGCACAGGAACCTGGAGCTTCCCCCCTGCTCCGCTCACCTAAAAGCTCTGCAAACAGATGCCAACACCGCGCACCGAGAGCCAGGCCCTCGCCAAAGAGCTTAGTTGGTTTAATTAGCCGCGTCTTTCAAAGCCTTTCAATCCTGCTTCGGAGCGCTCTTCCTGCAGCGGCACAAGAGCACGCAGTTTGCGTGTCGACGCTTACAAAACTGGGGTTTATTAAGCCCAGAAGCTGGAGCGGGAAGGGGCCGGGCGCTTTGCAGCGGGTCGCTACCTAGCCCCGTGAGGGGGCACCGCGGGCAGCTCCCCGCACCTCGGCCTGAACGGCTCTCCCACATCCCAACAGTCCATCACGCCAAACTGAAGTGGCAGCTGGAAAATGCGGAACAGCTGGCAAGGAGCTGAGAGAAAACGTTTTACATAAACGTATCTGCACACAGGCTGGCAGCGGGCCACGAGCGCGGTCCCCCCAGGCCGGATCAGCGCGGGACGCCGGGGGGCGAACCCAAACCCGGGGCAGGGGGTGCGGGGAGGGGCTGGTTCCTTCCCCCTCTCCTCTCCAGGCGGGCGCGGGTTTGGGATGCGCGGGGCAGCGCGCGGCTGGTGTCAACACGGCGCCTTTACGGGCTCGTTAAAGCGGCCAGGGCGCCGCTCCCCCCACGCCCCTCCAGGTCCCGGGAATGGAGGGGAACGGGAAAGAAACGGCGGGCGAGGGCGCAGCGCGGGCCGCAGCCCCCACGCGAGGCTGCCCGCAGCTCCCGCAGCGCGCGGGGCGCCCGAGGCCGCGGGGACGGGCACGGAGCCTTCATCCTCCTCCTCCTCCTCCTCACGCGGCTCCCCCACTCGCGACACGCAACTTTCCCCCACGCCGGGACGCCCCCAACCCCCCCCTCCCCGTTCCTTGGAAAGTTTTCCCTCCCCTTTTTTTTTTAAATGTTGCTTTCTGCGGCCGGGCGCGAAACGCTCCGTAAAAACGAGAGGGAAAAAAAAAGAAAGAAAAAAAAAAAAAAAAAAGAAAGAGGAAATAGAAACAAGCGAGCAGGGCAGAGCGGCGGTGCGGGCCAGCTGCTCACGCAACTCTTTATTTTTATTTTCCTCCTTTTTTTGACAGCCATTTTCGGGGCTTAGAGCCCTCTCCTCGCGCGGCCGCGAGTTAGGGCAGGCGGCGGGAAGGAGGAGCAGCAGCAGGAGGAGGAGGGAGCGGAGCGAGGAAAGTGCCGGGGCGCGGGGCAGCGGCCCGCGAACAAAGAAGTTCTCGGGCAACTCGGTACCTACCTGGGGCCGCCGCGGCGCCATGGGCCGGAACGGGCCGGAACGGGCCGGGCCGGCGGTGCCGGTGCCGGCGGGGGAGCGGGGTCCGCGCTGCGTGTGTGCGAGCGAGGGCGAGAGTGTCCGCGCGGGGCCGACATCAGTTTCGGTGCTCCTGTAACCCGATCCCTTGTGACTCACCCGCACTGACTGACATTGCTGATTTGGTGCGGCACGGAAAGCAGCGGGGAGAAAAAATAGGAAAATAAAAAGTGGAGGAGAAAGGGGTGGGGGGGGCAGAAATGAAAGAAAAAGAGGAATAGAAAAATAAGAGTAGAAAGAAGGGCAGCAAGCGCGCAATTTGCGGCGGGCCGAGGCCCCTCCGCCCGTCCCGTGCCCGCCGCCCGCTTTGTTTTGGCCCCGCAAGGCACCGAAGGAGGGAAATAACAGGAGTGCGCCGCGATACTCACGTGTTGGGGAAGAAAATACTAAGGATAACAGTGATAATAAAGTTGTCCCCTCTTCGCTCCCTCTCTCTCTCCCGCACTCCCAACTCCCGGCCTTCCTCCGCGTCCAAGTTTGTACAGATGTTGCCGGGCGCCTCTCGGCCACCGCCCCCTCTCCCGAGCGCTGCCCTCTACGAGGAGAGCAGCGGGAAAGGCTCTTTAGGGATCATTTCTGATTCAAACAGCCCCCGCCAAACTTCGCCCCCCTCCTTCTCCGAGCGGGGACGGCGGAGGGGCTTCTCCCTCCCTCCCCCCTGCTCCTCCTTCCCTCCCTGCCTCCCTCCCGCCTTCCCCGCGCGGGGGCAGCCCCAGGGTCCCCGCCGGGGTGGGAAGGGGGCGATGATTTATTTACTGCACGGGGGGAAGCGGCGAGGAGGAGGAAGGCGGAGGGCTGCGCCCCGCCGCGTGCGGCTCCCGCCGGGGGCCCCTCCGCATGACACCCCGGCGCCTTCCTCCTCCTCCTCCTCCTCCTCCTCCTGCGCTCCCTGCCCTCTCTCCCCACCGCCCACAGACGGGACAGAAGGGGGGGGGGAGGGAAAGGGGAAAACAGGCGACGAGCCCCCCATGAAACTGCCCCCTTCCTCATCCCCCCACTTGGCTCTGGCTCTTCTTCCACTCCTCTTCCTCCTCTCCTTCCCCATCCCACAGCCTTCCCCCACCTCGCCTCCTCTGGAACTCCCCAGCTCCTGCCCCAAGGGGCTGCATCCTCCCCCCAGCCCAAATTAAGCTTGTTTCCCCCCACACACCCCAAAAAATCAGCATCTGGGAGGTTTTTATACCCCGAGCTGCGAGGGTGCACACGGGCTCCTCAGAACAAGCCACTTCCAGGAAAGTTTCACCTAACCATGTGAGCAGGGGGAAAAAGCCCAGCGCTTTTGGGAAAAGGGGTGCCCTCCTGTCGAGGCAAGAGCCAGAGCAGGACCCAGCCTCAGCATCCTCTGTAAAGACAGGGCTGGCTCTTGGGAAAAGCGCCTGCCTTGACATTGTTGGCTGTCGAACAGCCCACGTGCAGGCTGGTTCCTAACGCGGCTCGCAGCAGAGACAAGGGCAGGGTGGGCAGCGACGACTCAGTGGGGTACAAAAAGGAACCCCAGAGCAGGAGCAGCCCCACAGAAGTCAAAGGAACTGGAAGAGAGGCATGTTCGGTCATGCAAACAGGAGACCAGCCTTTGATGCTGCACATTTCACAGAGCTTCCCTAAATGCAACTCCTGAAAATGGTCATTTTATACAAAACAAAGCTGAAGATGTTTTGTGGTATATGTTTTTACTTTTTTCCTAAGGCCCTCAACACTTAAATGAAAAGCCTACTACCTAATCCACCCTTTCTCTCTCCTTCTTTTATCATTGCTCTCAGGTCTAATAAAACCTTCCTAGTAGGGAAGGAAGTTTTTAAGTATGAAGTAATCATCAAGTTTAAAAGCAAGCAGAAGACTAACACTGAAGAATTAAAACTCTGAATGCCCTGGTTTAGGGCGCACATCATTTACAGAGTCTGGGTTTATCTATTTATTTATTTTTAGAAGCACACACGTGGCAATCTTACCTGACGCTAAGGCCACTACATGTCCGTATTTCCTCAGTCTCACTGTTTTTCTTCACCTGGAAATCTTCTCCAGTCACAAAACGTAACTTTAGAGAGACACCAGCCATTTCCGGATGTCCTGTGCATGGCCGTATCCATTGAACTCTGGATCCCAGGCCTGCTGATCCATGTGCACACAAGGATTTTACAGCACAACCTCCATGTGCCTGGTGGACCCCTGATTTTCAGGGCTTCCGCGCAGCAGTTAGAGGCTTTCACGGCAAACAAGAGCGGTGCATTCTGCAGCGCCCAGCCCAGCAGATCCCAAGCAATTCCCACTCCCACGTGCAGAAGGGAATTCAATGCAAGTCCCCCAACCCCACAAAAAGGTCCGGGATCTGTGTATATGGCACAGGGACCCCATGGCCAACCACTTCCCAGGCAAATCACATCCCTGCTCAGAGCCAGCAGCCCTGGGCTGCCCAGCCGAGATCGCTGACAGGCATCGGCCGCGCGGGGAGGAGTCACAATTCCAGGTGAATACAGATCTCAGGAGCTGATAGTCCCCCACCTTTCTCTTCAGTCATTCACAACTTCCCTTTGAGCCCTGGGAAAGCGGCAGCTGTCTCTTGATGATCAGATAGTGGTTACATGGTACAGCGGTTGTTTTGTTTTAGGTATATAAATAAATATATATGGGGGAGGCTCCGAAAATTTAGCTTAACTTCAGCTTTACTCTAACTTTAGCTTAACTCTACATCTCAATGTAGAGATTGATTTAAGAGCCATGGATCCTTCTGGTCTTATAGCTCCTTGCTCTTGCTACCTACTCCATCATATTTTTAATTATTAAGTTTTTATTTTATTATTATTTGCATAATGAAATAACTTTAGTGTAATGAGGAGGATTAACCAACATAGAAAATGCTGCTTGAAAAAATAAATTACTGTGGATGAACCCTGTTTATGCAAGTTTTACAATTTTGGTAAGCTTCAATTTAACAAAAAGATGGAAAATATGTTCTATACCGGGACATTATTTTAAGTTGAGAGTGCCCTTTATTCCCCCTGGCCTTTTGAACAAAGAAACTCCTATTTTCTGAAAATTTGGGTATCTTAATATGCCATAAAACGAAATTCCATGTTTTATTATGATTCACATCAGTTCTCTTCAAGGCCCATATTTCTGATAAAAAATAAATACAATACAATAAACATCTCTCAATATACTGAAGTACCAGCAAAGTTAAGACAGAGAAAAAAATCTAAAAAGCTGAAAGGCAGCTAGAATGCCCTGAGTTGTGCATATGAAAAACTTTAAAAAAACCCTTGTGACACATTTGTAAGCAGGAAAGGTTTAGAGAGAAGAGAAGCACCGAAACAACGACCAAGGTTTCTGCCCGTGCCTGCCCAAATGGTCAGGCCAAGCAGCAGATGAAAAATGAAGGAGAGGGGTGACATCTGCCATTTGAAACGTATTGTAAATGTTTCAACACCTTGACAATGAAACGCGTTAAGAAGCTTGGAGCGTCCAAGACCCTTCAGCTAAACAAAATGAAAATGGGCAGAGCTGTTTAAGGAGGTGTCTTTCTTAAAATCTTTTATGTTTGCTTCAGAGAAATCATACTGTAAAGAAGCAATGGCAAGTAAAAAACTACATATTAATGAAATCTAATGTTCTTTCAACACATCTGGATTATCCCTTCAAGAGAAACCAAACCCTGAGAACTTGCCTATGATGTTTCCAGGCAAACAGGAATTGCATCTTACAGAAGGTCTGAAATGGACTCAATGATCTCAAAGGTTTTTTCCAGTTGTAAGGATTCTATAATACCAAGCTCTGTTGGTCAGTGCTACAACCACCTCTTTGACACGATAGCTCAACCATAGCATGTTTTTTTGCCAACGCTCATCTTACTTACAGTACTCACGTATTTCATTAGCCTACCTTATGTCCCCACTTCTTCCGTGCCCACGTTGTGAAGATTACAAGCCCCTAGCACGTGTGCTCATATTCCTTGTTTTGTTGTGCTGGACCTGTTGCTCCAGGAAAGCACAACCTTCAGGAGCTGGTGCTCTGCTGACATAGGCTGCAATGCAAAAGACCTGGTATAAGTCACACCAAGAGTCACCCTTCTCGCCACTCCCATTTTCACCAGCCTCCGCTTTCTTTCCAGTCCCAGCAAACACTTGGCCACTGGAGACTGCTGTCTCCAGCACTCCTGACACCTACCAGCTTTGGAGATCGCCACTCATTCCCATACTCTTTGAAGCACCTGCAACTGTCTCCCCATGGATAGCCACAGATCCACCCTGCTAGTGCTGATCTTCCAGCTAGTGCCAACCCCTAAAATCACCCCAAAACAGCTGAAGCTATCAAGATGTTAATGTATTTGCCAAAAGCCAAACGCTCTACGGGAACAAACTCCATGATATGGGTGGATGTGTGTAGAATGGTTCTTCCCTAGGGCCTCCCTGGGACAACCTGGGGGAGCACAGGCAGAGCAGTAGAATATGGGGCAATAGCTCTGCTTTTTGGTTGCTTTGTCACCCTCCATGAAGCAACATTGATCACCACAAGAGCACTCGGCCAGTCTGTCTCACCCCCATCCATGCAACTCCCTTGTTGCATGGTTGTCAAGTACAGCAGAGATGTCTCAAGATACAGTCGGTGGAAGAAATTAAGTGGTACCACATGGAAGCCCTCAGGGTCTGCAGAAGGAGCAGGGCCTACATGTGGCTTAAGCTGGGGCATAGAACTGATGTGCATCAGTCACTACACTAGGGAAGAATAAAACCATCCCAAATTTTGCCCTGTAAGGGCAAAAACATAACTGCAGATTTGACATAGTGAAGGCAAAGAGGTGCCTGGACAGAAAAACAACTGATTAGTAGGAAGAACTGATTAGTTTTGAAGGAAACAATAAACTTGCATCACTTCAGACAGCATAACTCCATCTAATTTAGGTCTTCGGTGAGAACCAAGTCACCTTTACATTTCTATGAGAAACGCAGTCAGTAGCTGTTACATTCCTGGAGGAAGACTGGGGAAATAACTACAGATTTTAAAAAGTGCCAATATAATGATTTTTCCTGTAGTCTGCTTGTAACTATTTGCCCTTCTATATTACCAATTATGTACTGTAACACTGTCATAATACATTTCTCATAACAGTATAAAACCACTGTATTCTCAGGTGTTTTCACTATCAGTCCCTGATAGCTTGCAATTAATTGAGAATCACAACTTGCTCTGAAGCAAACAGAAATATTCAGTGTCCAGAATTAAAGATCATTAGGGACTTTATAAAAACTCAAAAATTTATATAAAAGTAACATTCCTTTTATCATTTAAAAAACAAAAATCTCAGGATACCCAAGCTATTTTTCTTCACCCAGTTATTTTTCATCCAACTCATGTGCAGTGCTATAAAAAAGCAGCGTTACCGTGGAACTCTATTAAAATCACCTAAATGTTACAGGGCTGAATTATTAGTCAGGGAACTCTCTTGTTTACTTACTTATTTTTAACTCTTTGCATTTCTCTCATAAGTATAGATTAATGTCAATAATTTTGCTATGAATTTCCATTTCAGAATTTCTTTTGCCAAAACATTTCAGTTTGCAGTATCCCACAGATCTTTAGTTTCACTTCATCTTTGTTTCTTTATTTGGATTTTTTGCTCAATATAATTCCATTGAAAACCTAGAAAAGTTTCAGCACATATTCAGAAATAACATTCATTCAGAAGTCCAGATTTTCGAAGGCTGCTCACCCTAGCCCTACACAGACACTGAAATACATCTCTCTCTTTGGTGGTCCTTTGCAAGGACTACTACTTTTTTCTAATAACATGCAGGATCTTCCTAGACTTCAGTGAAAAAAAAAGACAACTGATCCTTAGTGATCAGGATTATCTTTCTCCTCTAGCACATCATCTCTTATCCCCCATCCTCCTTCTCTGTCTAATCTAACTAATCTAGCTAGCTATTTATACCATATTCATCATTTGGTTATCTGAATGCCTTATAATAAAACAAAACAGATCACAGCCTGGAGTATTTTTCTCCCCTTCCATCCTAACATATAGAAGGATATTGTCTGTATGTGTGTGTTTTAACTTTGCTGTAATTGTCGAAGGAAAGCGAAGGGCAAGAGCTGCTTTTTGCCCTGGACAAAGACAGCATTCGTTTCTGCAGGGGTGGCCGTATGGCCATGGATGGCTCTATAGACTGTCTGTAGAGAGAGCCTGATCTTTCCAGCTCATACACTTAAACTTTTGTTCAAGATACTTTTACCCTCTCTGATTTCAAATATCTAGCTGTACTAAAACACCTCTGTTAAGATCATCATTTTTGTAAGAATGTTTTCTTCCTAAGAGGAATTTTAATGACTTTCTTTATTGGTGATATTTTGGTATATGACCATCAACATATCTAACAGTCAGCACAGTGAGTTTCCTTTGTGTGCTATTTAAAAGCATACCATTCATGTTGATTATCACTATAATTCAGATTTGGTGGAGAACATAGGGGTAAAAATATGGTGTACCTAACAAGCTTCATCCAGTAAACACACTAATTTTTTTGCAATGCTCTAATAGCTAATTGATTACTATCAGTGATGATATTTCAAGTTATTACAATTAGACCAATCATCATTAACATCCCCTTTAAATGATTTGGGATAACTTTCTTGAGAGTGTTTGAAATCATCTGGGCATCGTTTTGCACTGAGCCATCGGACTGCATTTCTAAAGGTTTGGCAAGATTTTGCAAGGTGTAGTCACAAGTCTTTGCACAGGAGCTTGAGTTTATGTAGACTCTTCTGCTGGTAGAATCAAAACCAGTTCCTTAATAAAATAGTAAGTGGGGGAAAAAAAATGAGAAAAAAGGGAAGTTTTCTTAGCTCATCCAATCCTACTCTAATGTACAGTTGTGTGAGAAACATCATGCATATTAAAGATCCATTAAAATATTTTTTTCTCTCCTTTTTTTTTTTTTTTTTTTTTTTTAAGTTGTTGGTGCAAGTGAATGGGAAACATATTCTGCGGTGACATATGGTAGAAAGATATTCTCCTAGAAAATGATTAGGTTTCTTCCTCAAGCATTAAGCTATTGGCTCTTACTTTAAAAATTTCAGTATTTTCATATACCATACAAAGCTTACAGTTTTCAGACTTTCTTCAGTCTCTTAAGTAATTATTTTAAGTTAATGGATGTTCATTATATCATAGTCAGGTGCACAGAATTTGTTGCTTGTTTTTAATGACAACAGCAGAAATAGGTAAAGAACAACGAAGAACTTTAGCTTAGTACTACATATGTGTAATGAGGACTTTTGGTGAGCATTTTCAAATCACTTTTTCTACAAAGTAGTAGGAAATATACCAGTATACTACAGTATACCATATAAATAGTATACTAGGATGCAGCATTTCACTGTAGTACATCACTATTTACATATCCCTAGCTAAAATTTTCCCAGGTAGATTGTGATAACAGTGATTGTAAATTAGATAACATTCTGTACATGATAAGAAGTCCGTGAGAACTGCTAGTTTTTCGTCTCTGGCCACCTGGATGCAAACTCAAATCTCATCAGGAATCTAAGCAATTTAGTGGCCTTAATCTGTGCTTTGTGGACATTTGCCCTAAACAGAAAGATATAGCTCAGCATATTTGGTGGTATCTAGACAGGAGACATCTGGGATTAGTGATTCTAAAGCATGCATTTCTCACCCACCAAAACCTAATGTGATCTATCTATGCCTGTTTCTCAATCTTTTAGTCTCACATGTGTCTGTCTATAGAAGTAGCCACTTTAGTCCTGTTGTAAGTGGGGTAGAGCTGTCCACCTACCAACTTTATCATATAAAATGCATAAATTGCACCAGATGATATTACAGGAGAGACTATATTGTGATGTTACTACCACCCTTAACTATGGTAAGACTCCCCAAATCAGGCTACAGTTCAAAAATATAGTAAATGTAGCTTTAGCCCTCCTAGTACCTAAAAACCTCCTAGGTCAAAAACATCACAATTTAAAGCCAATATAAAGCTATTCACTTGGCAGAAAAGTGGTACATCAGAGCATACTAAGAAACTTGAAAATTCCGGATTTATACTGGATGAGATGTTTCATGTCCTGCTGCAGCCAGAGTCAAACTAGCACAAACTCTGTATCCTATGTTCTGGTTCATTCAGCAGAAACTTAGTTATGTGCTCCTAGCAGATGGAGTTAGCACTCATGTATGATCCAGCAGCATGTACAGCTCTCATCAGGGACACCAGGACCACAGACACATGTATACAGACATACCTTGACAGATCTACATGCATGCCTACAAAAATGCTTCTATACCATTCTCATTTTCCCTATAATTATTTTTCTTTATCACATTTACAACAGAAAAATTCGGAGCCACCCTTTTCTTCTTGTTTAACGCAAAACCTTTCTAAGAGTCAGGGAGGAGCTGATGAGAGAGACTCACAACGTATCATGAGGGAACAACCTGAATTGCACCTCTCCTTTCCCCAGCTTGGAAGTAGGGGAAAGGTTTCACTGGGAACTGGGAAGAAGTCTGCAACTTATGTTCATACAACATTGTTCAAAGGGAAGCAAAGGCCTGAGACTTCAGAAAGAAAAATCTCTCTCTCCATAGGCGCTGATGTGCTATGTTCCTTTTACAAGAGCTTACAGCTTCCTTTTACAAGAGCTTACTGCTACACCCTTGGCCTACACACCTTTAACAAAACCAGCCTACAAAACACAGGATTCCAGGATCACAACAGATCCTGAAATATCACGTTCTCTTTTGAAAACATCCTCATGTTTATTTTTTGATAGCAGTTCTTAAATTTATCAGTCACAAAACTGAGAAAGATAAAATACAGAAAACTTGAGCTCCCTCTGTCAGAGCCTAACACCTTGGATTTAAAGACCAAGCAGATAGTCCTCAAATTACACCTCATTAGTTATCCACAGTCAGATAACCAAGTCTTATTTCTTCCCAGGTCCTAGGGAGGGCTAAAGCACACAAGCAAGAAATGTTGCAGCAATTTGAGGGAGAGGAGAATGGAATCTTCCCACCTTTCTCCCACCGTGTTCACAGCAGCCCTTGGTGGAAGTTTGGAGAGGAGCTTCATGGAACAGAACAGGCTGCCTCCAGCACTGGCGTGTATGCAATCCCCACTGCCATTGGCTTGAAGTCAAAAACATAGTGCCAGGTGTACTTAATAGCAGCTAAATTTCCTAGCACTTTGCAGTGTCCTTCAGCAAGCTGGGACACACCTGCAAAGCTAAAATGAAAGTAGATACCACATTTTGACTTAGCAAAGATGTTCACTATCAAACAAGGCTCTTGTCTGCTAAACTGAGATGAAGACTTTTAGACTCCACCCTATAGCACTGAATTGGTGGATTTTTTTTTTGCAATGGATTTTAATGAACATTTAAGGTACATTACTAATTTTGGTTTGTTTGCTAGAATTGCCCTCACACTTGAGGCAAATTGCAATTGCACGTTTGCAAGATTTGGTCCTAGGAAATCTATTTGGAAAACAGGGAATAGAAGACCACTTTCTTCATCAAATTATCATGCTTTGTCAACATGTCTCCAAGATGTGAACAGTTTGGCAAGAAGATCTGAAAAATACTTTGCAAACTGCATTAGAAGTTTTTTCTCCTGCACTGCTCAAGCAAACAAAAAAGTCTGTGAAATATTACCTGAATAAACATTACAGGCTGGTACTAACTTGTTATTGGTACTGACACAGTGCAGCAATTGGCCAACCAAGAAAACACCAGGCAAGGAAAACAATGTAAGAGGCTGCATAATATACAGTCCTGCCTTTAGGGCCTGTAAGACAAAACCAAACACCAGTTTTGAAAGGAATCACAAGGATTACAGAGACTTTAGACGGGAGATATCACTTCAAAATGTGTACATTTATCCGGCACAGTAAGACTAATACCCCATCAAAGGCACTAGAATATTTTACAAAGGAGACAGGCCGCAGTTTATTATCATCATCAGTTCAAGGGGGATAAGTAACCAGCACAAATAGGCTACAGATAAAAAGCAAAATACCTCAAAGTGAAAGAAATAAGCTATTAAAAATAAGACAAACAAACTATAAAAAGAAAACCCTCAAGCCAAAAAGAATGGTTCCAGGTATTCATTTTACATGTGTTCTGTTTGAAGGAAACAAAGTAGTTTTGCACAATCTCACAGAACACCAAATACCACAAACTTGCATCTATACTATGTTCATTGAAAGCTGACCACTTTTGCCTTTCCAAAAGCACAACCACACTGCAGATCAGCGAGTCCTTTCTGTCTTTCTTTAAATATTATTTTTATCTTGAATTTATTCTGCTCTAATTTTCCTATTTCAATTATTATTAAAGGAGTTAGTTGAACTATTAAGCTAGATTTTGAAATCCCATTCTTCCTGCTTTTCAAACCATCAGTTAGGATGAGTGTAAATGAAATCTAAACCACTATAGTTTTTATATAGCAATCTATAGTTTTTATATAGCCATCTATGTAATTCTGTGATGCAAACGATATCAAACACTGCAAACATTCTGCACATGATATCAAATGTTACATAATGACAATAGAGACAGTATCAGAGTGTTCAAAACTAGTTAGTTTGCCTCTCATAAGACGGGCTTATGAATAGGAGATTAAAAGGAAACAAATATAACCCAATTTTTCATTTGCTTTCATTTTTTTTCAGTTTCCTAAGATTCTCCAGGAATGAGTACACTATAGAAACTGAAACTGTCCTAGGCCTGCAAGGTTTGCTCTACACCTTGAACGGCAGGGAAAATGCGTTTTGAAGTAGAGTGATAGCTGGGTGATGCGGGTACCCAGAGTTTTAAGAGAGGAAAACACTTCTCCCTTCCTTCCACCCTCTACAATTTTACAGAATCACAGAATAGGACAGCTTTGAAGGGACCTCTAGAGATCATCTAGTCCAACATTCCCGCTCCAGCAGGTACATAGGTGTCACAGGGCAGCATCCAGGCGGGTTTTGAAGACCTCCAGGGAAGGAGACTCCATAACCTCCCTGAGCAGCCTGTGCCAGGGCTCTGTTACCCTCACAGGAAAGAAGTTCCTCCTCACATGCAGATGGAACTGCCTGTGTTGCAACTTACACCCATTACCTCTTGTCCTGTCACTGGCCACCAGTGAGAAGAGCTTGGCCTCTTCCTCCCTAGGTTCCCCGTCAGGGAATATGATATGTTAATCATATTCCCTCTCAGCCTTCTCTTCCTCAAGCTAAACAGGCCCAACTCACTCAGTCTCTCCTCATACAAGAGATGTTCCAATCCCTTAATCATCTTTGTTGATGATGAGCTGAGGAAGAGGCAGCATCACCTCCCTTGACCTGCTGGCAACACTCCTCCTAATGCAGGGCAGGATCACATTGGCCTTCTTGGCCACGAGGGCACACTGCTGGCTCATGGTTAACTTGGTGTCACCCAGGATTCCCAGGTCCCTCTTCGTGGAGATGCTTTCCAGCAGGTCGATCCCTAATCTGTAGGGATCTGCCTGGGGTTATTCCTCCCCAGGTGCAGGACCCTGCACTTGTCCTTATTGAACCTCATGAGGTTCCTCTCTGCCCAACTCGCCAGCCTGTCCAGGTCCCTCTGAATTTTCTGACAATACAGTGTGATATCTGAGCTAAAAGTTATAAATCTGAGGACATTACAAAAGTGAATGTCAGAAAATGAGGAAAGATGTTTTTCATCAGCCTAAATATATAGAAAAAGAAACTGAGAAGAAAATGAGATGACAGAGAGCTCATCCTTCACGATTCACAATGGTATGATTCCCACACCATGGCCTAGGCTTACAAAGAATTGGCTAATGAAAGGAAAATAGGAGAGGAAAAAAAAAAAGACAGAAAAAGTTAGAAACAATACCAGCAAATGGAATCTTTATGAAGAGTTTGCAGCCATAATACTATCACCTGTACATATAAATATATGTATGGTCATGTGGTCAATGCACTCTTCAGAGGAGCTTTGTCATCATTCATTTTATGAGCAGAATAAATCTCAACTCCATTTTAACAGTCTAAAAACTTGTCATTGAGTTTGAACTTCTCATTTGGACACCCTTGCCAGTCTTTGCACTCTGATTCATCCCTCTGAAAATAGATGACTAAGGACAGATGAATTGGTCTCTGGAGCTCCAGAAGCTGATTCATCCCACGGACTGCAAGGAAGTTGCAGGAGGAGGCCGGGGCAGATGCCCAGCTGCCGGAGCCCTGCCTGGTGACAGGAATCCCACCACTGCTTTCTTCCATCTCTGCGCCCTTGTTGGCAGCCTCTGACTGCGTCTCTGACTTCTGCATTTGCCCTCTTCACCTCTGCCAGATTTAAGTGCTTTATACAATAGTTATGCTATAATTAAAAAAACAAAAACAGAATTTTTCACAAAACCGTCTTAATGACACAGACTACTGAAAATACATCAAACTTATCCCTGTCCTCTATACTATATTCTATAAGATTTTCTATTCATATAGAAAAACTGCCTAACGCTTAGAAGTGAGTGATCAACACAATAATAAATAATTCCTTAGACACATTGGAGCTTACTTCTGCATGAACCTTGTTTGTAGAAGAACTTGAGGTAAAGCAAGACTAAGAGATAATCTTTATTGTCTTCTGTTCCAAGTACAAGCCTATGAGTGTCTACCTGCTGTCTCCAACACAGGGAAGAAAAGCACAAATAATTAAAAACAAACAGAAAACCTTCAGACATCAGGGCAGACATCCAAAATTAATGTTCAAGCAAGACAACAAACATAGTGTACTCTATGGAGCCTGGAGCAGGTAGAATTTATGAGCAACATGGAGGAGGAATCATTCTGAGGTGAAGCACAGGAGAGCTCAATTTATAGATATGCCTGCAAAATCTCGTTTAGCAGGCCGAAACATGATTAATTCATTCTGCTGTTTGGGGTTGTATAAAAAGGTGCGCCAAGTGCTGATATTCATGCATTCTAATATAACTCACTATATCAGCCTATTAAAACTCTAATTTCCAGAAGTCAGCCTACTCCAGGAGGTTATAGACAGCTTGCAATCTAGGTTTATTAGATTAAAATGCGTCACTCCTATCTGTTCACAAACAGAACATATCCTTTACTAAAATTCCTTGGATCATACATAAATTCCCTCAGTATTGATACTCTCTATTGTCCACACAAAAAGTATCTTCACAGTGTATCTTTACAGTCTCTACAAGGCAATTTCCATGGAATGGGGAGATATGTTGGCTTCAGAATCTTGGATGGGCTACACATTTGTACAAAATGTTCCAGTGAGGTTTTTTTAATAAGTCCCAATATCAAAGAGTGATTGATGAGTGTGCTCTGCTCCTTCTGCCTGGGCTAAAGGTGGCAGGCCATGCTGCAGTCCTTAAACAATTGCCTCTGATGTTTTACTTATTGAGCTTGGAAGACATCAGGGAGAAAGCTGCCTCCATCAAGAAAGGTTGAATAAAGACGTCCTGGGTTTGGTCTGCTATCTTCTGAAAATCAGTTTAGATCTGTGGTAACAAAATGAGAATATTGCTTCTCCAGACCCTCAGTTTTGAACAGCACATATCAAAATAAAGAGGTAAATCAGCAACTCTTCTTACATAGCAGCATCTATCACAAACAAAAAAATAAAGCAAGAGAAAAACTATCTATAGAAGAATGAGGACTCTTCACCTCTTTCCCAAGAGTGTAAATAGATGAACTTTGCAACAAGACCTGTGTGCAACCAACTTGGGCCCCCAGGGGACTGGAACGAATACAAGGCACCCTTACCAAAGGGCCTTGCTACCAAGGGCTCTGCCAACAGCTCCCTCTCTTACACCAAGGGAGTGTCAACAGGAATGCTCATGCTGATGCTGAACAGCTGCTTGGCAGAGGATGAGAGTCACCCTCGCAGGTAGACCAGCCTCAGGACGTTGTGGGTTTTGTAGATCAAAGCCCATGCCAGCACGATGTACTCACAGCAAGGCAGCCCAAGAGCCAGCAGGTCTCTGCATTTTGAGGCAGCTTCCAAACGCATCTGAGATGAGGCCTTGGTGGGGATGGGTGAGGCAGTGGTGAGTCTGGAGGTGCTAAAGGTATCAAGCAGGAGAATGAGGTCTGCTTTAGAGAAAAGACAACCAGAGAGAAATATAAGGAAAAGTGACTTTCTCAATTAGTCATGGATTCCACTTACCCATCAAATAATGGAATGGAAAAGTTAGAAAATGGAAAGCTAACTAAGGCTGTGAAAATGAGTAATAAATGGGAGGTCCACACCCTTCCAAAGGGGTAGATATTATCCTTCCTGTAACTTCTGCCTGTTTTCCCCAAGTCATTAACAGCAGCGCTCCCTTATCTTGATGGCACCACAGCCAGATGGCTCTCCTCCATGCCCCAACCTCACAAGCAAGCCTTCCAACCAAGCCAGACGAGACGAAAACAGACCTACGTTTCATCTGCAGAACCGAAGACGCACGGCAGCCCGCACCTCCTCACCACCTGCCTCGTCTACACACAGAACAACCTGTTCCTTAGAGCATGTCTGGCAGCTCCAGAAGCAAACAAGGACACTCTGGCATTTAGGCTTGGGAAAGAGTCCTCAAAGTCTTGCCCATAGAGGAGCTTGCTGAAGAGCCCATGCATTGACTACTCTGCCTACAAAGTGCAGGTTCCTTTGCACCTATTCCCCATTTGCTTGTGAAGCTGCTTCTACTCGGACGTTGATCCACATCATGGACCAGGAAATTCCTCCTTTCTACAGGACATAATTCCCCTTTTTATTGCAAGAAGTGCCTGAACATGTTCTGGCTTGTACAGCATACATACAGCTATTTTCATAATCTTGGCTGAAAGATTTTAAACATTTTATTTTTTTTCCTTTTTCTTTCCCCCCCCCTAATGAAGGATGCAGAATTATGAGACCCATATATCAGAATCTCATTCTTTAGTACTTCTGGATTGTACAACAGAAACCAGAGTACCACTCTGATAGATACAATAGTAATGAAGCGAAAACATAACTATATCATTTAGTCTTTTTTTTTCCAACATCAATTTTATCTTGCCCTACCTTTTAGAAAGCTGAAGACTTCACAAATTGTTTTTCTTAACCAAAAAAAAAAAAAAAAAGAAAGAAAAGAAAAACTCTTTGCCAAAGCAGCCCTCATGGCAACCAACAGCCTGCCAAGAAAAATAAAATAAATATGTATTTCTCTGAAACAACAATATCCTTCCCCACAATGCTGACCTCTGTGAGAAGGATTGCTTTGAAAGTATCATCTCCCTCACACGATTTCAAGATGGGGGTAGGGAAAAGCTTTTCAAACTGTGTCAAGCTGGACATGGTCCACCTTTCATCATGTTTCAAATAGATTGCTTTTGAAATGCAGGTAGAGGAAACCACTTGACTGGCACCCACCTTCTCACACCATTTGTTAAGGTTTCTCTCATCATGTAGACATGTCACAACTGTTATTGAAGGTTCAAAGACACAAAGCCAGAGAGACCCAAATTTGCACACACAGAGTTATACAGTATTTCTAGTCCCAGAACTGGCTCTAATACTAAGATGACTCTGGATGCATTTGTAGGTGGGCTAAGGCCCAGATTTAGAGGGAGAAAAAAAAAGTTTTAAAGTGCCTAAATTTTCCAAGCTGGGCAGAGCATTTGGATAAACACATCCTGCTTATTTTACTGGAAAAGGTGAATGTCTAAATAGCCAGCTCTCTTGGAGAATCTCAGCCTTAATCTCTATGTGAAAAGGTTTCTATATTTCTTTCCTCATCTGAGAGGAAAAAAAGAAAAAAAAAAGGAAAACAAATAGAAGCCAATCCTACACTCTCCTTTGCAGTACTCACAGCTACTTTTACTTAGCAGAATTGTATTAATGCTTCCAAACTAGGAGAACTTCAGTATAAAAAGGCTGCTCTGATTTCACTTTCCACGAACAGTGACATAAGAAGAGAACAATAGATTTTAATTCTCCTAAGTGTTTGGTTAAGAAAGAATTCTTTAGAAAAATACATCTCTGAGATGTTTCCACCTCACTCACACTACAGCACATTCAGAGCAATTCCACTAAACTCATTGAAATTAGTTTGGCATAAAACTCTCATCTCAGTGAGAGAGACTTGAACTAAAATAAGTATATATTTTTAACCAGTCGCTGTCAAGTTAATGGTTTTTTTTTTGTGCATAATCTCAGAGGGACACATTTGCAACTCATTTCAATGTCATTGTGTCTGCTTACATTTGCAGTACTTTTGGCTCAGAATCTTTTCAAGTTGTGTATTCACTAGATTGTAGATCAATAAGCAACACAGATAAACAAAAGTCTTCTTTAAAAGCATGCAAGAAGTTCTACAGTGGAAGGAATATGACTGTCAGATGTTCTTCAAAATGTAAACACCTCATTATTCAGATATCTAATTCCCCTCTTAGACTGCAGAAGGATAAACAAAAATAAACACTTAAAATAGGATTAACATTCCTCAACTTATCAAGCAATATTAATTGTTCAAGGCAAGAAAATTCTGTTTCATTCTCATTACCTTTACATTACATGTCAAATGATTCTCAGGATCTCATGCCAAAATTGAGAATGTTCAAATCCCACAGAAGACATGGAACATCTTGGAAGAGTCATCATCAGTTGACCACTCATTAGGATGGATAGTTATGTGCAGATGTTTGTGCAATGTTTGTGCAATGTTTGTGCAGTTAATCTGTCCAAGGGATGAGTGTACAAAAAACAGGCAAAATGCACCAACACAAATTGGCCTGGTCACTTTTTTTACACCTATAGAAGACACTTCAAAAATATTTTTGCTTATTTATGAGTATTTTAATTACTATAATGCAATTCTGCTCAAACTGTCCACACAGGACAATCAATAAGAAGCTGCTCAGTGTTTAGAGAAAACACACTTTCATTAAATAACTGATTCTGCCAGTCCCACAAGTGCTCACCATAAGCAAGTTCCCTGGACCTGTTCACACTGTTCAGCCCTTTCCTTCCTCCCACAATCTGTAGCACTATTAATGCACCTGCGGGCATTTAATCCCCACAACCTGGCTGCTTACTGCCCTTCAGCAGGCTTTGCAGCTTCACTTACTACAGGAAAAGCTCTGAAAACCTCTGGGAGTATCAGGGCAAGAAAAACAACTCAGCAGTTTCAGGAGCTTCCCAGGCAGAAATAGAAGAGATTTTGGTGACTGGAGGTATTCTATTCCTTAGAGAGTGACAGAAAAAATTCCTACACTTGGTGGAAGAAGAGAGGGCATAAGAGCGGGAGGGAAACTCACTCAGGTAGTGGTGAGGCAGGAAAAAGGAGGTTAGCAATTTATTAACATAGGACTGCCCCACTCCCCTCAACTTGTTACAGCTGTAGAATGAAGTTGGGGTGAAAAGGCAGACTAATGCTTGAAGAGCTAGAAGACTTTGATACTAAAATAAAATGCACACACACACAAAAGCAAATGGAAGGGAAACATAATAACATATCTTCTTTTGCTGGGATTTTTTTTTAATTATTATTATTCTTTTTTTCCCAGTAGACCTGGCAGGGAGTCATCCTGCCAGGAGCATCTCACTGCACTACTGCTCTCAGGTTGCTCTGCTCCCACTTCCAGCTGCGTAACTCGCTCAGAGGCACTGCCAAACCAACGGGAAAGGGTCTCCTGGGGTATGGACAGGACTGGGTTGATCCTGGCAGTCAAAGTGCCGGGGTGATACAAGTGCTTTGGGCAAGGAGGAGCCTCTTTGCTGACCTTCTGCTGCGCCCCTGCCGTGTGCCGCACGGCGAGGCAGCCGTGGTGCGCGGCCGCCACGGACGCTCCCAAAGAGCCTTTTGATCCAAGCACCTAAAAGCAAAACCTCTGTTTTGCCTCCTAGCCTCTCAGCTTCTACTTAGAGCTTTTCAGGAAGAAAACATTATTTTTAGCATTTCTGTAAATACCACATTTGTGAGTTTTAGGAATGCTCACTTCTACCATTTTCTTCCTTCAGCTATTTAATGTTCCTTGTTTTTTTTTTCCCTCATGTATATTTGGGTGTTGTCCAACAAAATTAATTAAACTTTAAGGATATGATACTTATTTCTTGTTTCAACATCTTTCCCAGATTCCTGCTGCTGGGCGTTGCCCTTAATTAACAGCATTTTTGTTTGAAAACACATACTTAATGATCATTATGTTCTCGCTCTTTTGTTTAGTTTAGGTTTTTCCTATTTCCTTCTGTTTCTTTTTTGTTGTTTTGTTTGTTCAAAAAAAAGTTTATTTACTTGCAAAGACTACAGTGTTTATCCAAGTGAATTGTATCTGTAAGTGGAAAAAGAAAAGCTAGGCCAATTTCATTGTTACTCTCCTGTCTCAACTTAATAGCTCTGTGGTTTCTAATTTTTTTCTTTTTTGTGTGTGTTTCTAATTCCAGCTGTGCAACACACATCAAACCAGTCTGTGGTTATACTTCTCAGTAAACTATGCTACTTAACATTTCATTTAAAAAACAATTAGTTCTTCTTCCCCCACAAGAAAACAAAATGCAGCTACACTAATATTCCTTCAGTTATAAGCACAGAGGCTAGATAATTTATTTCCACTGTTTATTAAAAAGCATTATTGTGTTTTGTTGAAAAAAAAAACAAGTATTTCTAATCAACGTTTCAAAAAGCAAACTGATTTAATTAGGAAAACTTTTGAATGGGTCAGATATAAAAAGAAAACCTTTCCAAAGTTAGTTGGAAGTTTTGAAGTCGGATCTTGCGTGACTTGCCTGTGACAGGAAAGCAGCCCAGTTTACATCAGTCACGTTTCATCACTATCTGGAGAGGAAGAATGAGGCCTTGTGGAATCACTGTGGAGCTGAGCGTCTTGCGAAAATATTTTATTTCCCATGGTAATTTTTTAAAATGTTTTTTTTTTTCATGGATTTTTTTTCCATAACAAGCCCTGTCTTGTTAAACACAACAAACAAAACTTTTTTCCTGGACAATACATGACAAGCTCCTTGGGACAAAATCCATAGCAGCTCATGCAGTAGAGAAGCTACATGAATGGTGCATAAAATATTTAGGGCTGGGCTATGTCTTGAACAGAAAATAACGTTCTGCTGCAGTCTCAGGGTGTTTTTTAACTCAGAGCCACCTTTGCTTTAGGTGGACAGTAACGCCCTGCTCATCTGCACCACTACCCATTCCTGCTAGTGTCTCTGTGAGGTGACCTACGGGGCTGGTAAAGCCAACACTCCTTTCATATCCTTCCTCACTGAGCCACTCAGTGGACACAGGAGAAAAATGTCTTTTTTTTTTTTTTAGTCCATATAAGGATGTAGGGTGACTTCCTACACTGTCCTGAATCTAGAACTGAGTGAAGAAAGGGAGGAGAATCAGCAAACTCAAGCCATGCAAGCTGAGAACTTGGATCTGTAAGAAGCCTGGACTAGCACATACCTGCTTTAAAGCCCTTTCCCACTTTTAACAGTTTACAAGAGCAGCAACACTGCTTTACGTGACTCAAAAGTCATCCTCTCCTCCTCATTAGGAGTGAGATAATTTTGCCCTGAAACCAACAGGAAATAGTAACTCTATTTACCACGTTCAAAGACAGGCAGCTTTTAAGTCCAGTTTCCTGTAGTCACTGCTGGTCCCCATCTTTTCCAAAGCTTTGGGCCACATGCTATAGCTGTCTTGAACCTGCATGCATGTGACCCCACTGATACGGCCTTTAGTGTGACTGGCACTGGATCAAAATCAATGTGCAGCCTCATTTGTGCTGGATATCAGTGTGAGCAGCATTTTGTTTTGAAACTAGGAAGGACTTAAAAGGCATCCCCCTGCACGTCCATTCCTCCATGCCCAAACCTCCCATTGAAGCCAATGCTGAAGGACTGGTAAGAAATGCAGGATATGTTGCTTATTCTCCTGAATGGAAGTTACAGCATCTCTTTCAAAAAAATGTTATTTAATCATCAGGAGTGACATCTGATTATCTTTGGTGAAGACAACTATAGCCAGATAAATGAAGATGAGGAAATGACCTCCCTTTATCACCTCTGAAGTGGCTAGGTAATCGTTTGTCTTTCTGTTAAAGCTGGAGTCATATACTTTATACTTTCAGATAAGAAGGAAATGGAACACATCCAGAAAAAAAAAAAAAAAAAAAAAGCTATTTTCCAAAAGACCACAGAAGTCAAACAGATGCCAGCACCAAAGCAGCCTTGCTTAAGCAGACTGAGAAACAAACTTCTGAAAAGAGCTTTTCCAGAATTCAGCTCCTCCAATTGTGTAAAAGAGAATTACAAAGTCCTAAAAAACAAGAGCTGGGGAGCAGTGGCACATGCACAACACTCAGAAATTCCTAAATAGCAAAACCTGAAGGACTGGGTTTTGCACTGTGGTCAGCCAGAGACACTTGGTGTTGATGATGTAAGATCTGTAACTTGAGAATCTGCTGGGGAAATGTGATGAAGAAGTTGTTCCTGGAACTATTTTAAACTGCTTTGGAGCTTGCAAGTGTATTTGCAGCTGAACAGTTAAGTAAATCCATGTTAGAAAAACACCACTGTTTTCACAAGGTGAGCTGGATGCGCAGTACAAACTCCATTTATACGAGCGTCTCTCCCAGCAGGCTCACTAGTTTGGCTAACAGGCCAGAAGGCGTTGTTGACAATACAAATTACTGGCTAATTCCTTTCACACACCTTGACAGGGAGATAAGATAAAGCCAGATGCAGTGCAGGTGTTTACTCCGGTGTGCCACTTTGGTATCCCCGGCTGTGCTGTGTCTTGCCATCAGCTCAGCTGCTGAGGGTACACATCAGCTTTTAGAAGTTACTCATCAGGCCTCAGCCATAGTAGTCAGAGGTAAAAGGAAAAAAGAGAAGGATTAAGCAAAACAAGACTGCCCTCCATTAGTTAGGAAAACAGGAAAAGAGTTCCCTACTCCCAAACATGTTTAAATACATCATTCAATGATCCAAACGGAAAATGTTCAATTTGTCCTTGAGGAAGGAAGCAAGACAGGCTCATTCTGCACTGGGGCAAGTCCCCTCCGTCCACTCCTCTTGCCATCTCATTTCCATGATCAGACTCAGGAATGCCAATCATAAGAGAGATTTACAACTTGGCATTGCAAAAAAAGACTGTCAGCAGATTAAAAACTTAGGCAAGTGCACAGCCAGTCTTCCTCCCCCTTGAATTCCCTCTGGAGACAGATATTCAAAGGTCACCTTCCACCATATACATTCTTGAATCTCACTTTGCTTGTGTATAGTATGGACTGAGGACAGTTTATGCCCTGGTAAGGAGATTGTGTATTTAGTATGTCTCACGACATTCCATATATGGCTTTACCAGCATGTTTTCTGAAGGTAGAAGGAAGGTGCAAACACAATAGAAAAATAATAATCAAGCAACTTTAAGGAGTGGGGGAAGGAAATGAGCTAATTCCCCACGTTCAGTGCCCAGTCACAGAGACTGAGGGCAGGTAAACAGGAAAAGAGGAAGGAGGAGGTCATTACACCTTTTGCTAGAGAAGCCCCTCTGGGCAGTTGCTTGGAGTTACTGCCATGCTCATCTTTAAGAGATGAGAAAAGACATAGGTCCAGAGGCTATCCAAGGCACACTACTCCTTGGAAGGATTATAGAGACCAAATAGCCATCTGCACAAACTGGCTTAAACGGAGTGGTGACATTATCTTTGCATGTATAGTCTTATTAAAGCTTCTTTTGTTACTATAATGTCTATAACTTTTCCATTATGGCAAATCTACTTTTAAAAATTATTATCTTTGTGTTATAATTAAAAATTCATTTATCCGTGAGTCTTAGCTAGTGATGAAGTTGATTCTTAGCGATCTGACTCAGAGAACAATCATGAGGCGATGCTGAACTGCCCCCCTTTGCCTCCTCCTGTCTCTGGTTCCTTGCACTTCATTGCACTTCTCCCTCTCTATCCGACCACAGCGGGCTGAAACCCACAGAAACACAAGTTTGTATCTGTCAAAGCGGCCGGACTGTGTGTTCAGTGAGAGCAAAAGCTCATGGAGAGCTCCCAGAAGGGAGTGTCGCCCCGCCCGAGCTCAGCGAGGGCCTTTCCTTCACGCGGAGGTCACCGCGTGGCGCCAGGGCCACGTTCCACAGAGCGACCCCTTTTCTGTCGTGCTCAGCCACACAACGGCCGAGTCTGGCAGCCTCATGAGAGAGGCTTTGCGGGTCATGATCCCGGGCAAGGTCATCATGCTTCCCTGCATAATGTGTCCTAGGGGTGAAAGCCGAGCACGCAGAGGACACCGGGACACCTCCACAGGTCCACACGGGCCTCTGAGAACTGCCTGGCAACACTTAGGCACCTGGAAAGCCCTTAAGGCTCTTTATGGATCTTCCCTTAAGCCCTAAAAATGTATTGGGGTGGGGGACGGGGGGAGAGCGGGGAGGAAGGCCAGGGAATTTGAAGAATTTGTTGATTAAGTGACTTCCATCAGTCGCAATTCTGCTGGGTCCAGGCCCTGGCAGGAACAGTGGAGGTAGCAGGGCCCTGATGAAAGCCCTTCGGTCTTCCCTTGCGGCCCAAAGAGATCAGCTGGCACAACAAACTGTAATTAAAATCTCCCCCCTCCTGTTTCAGGGAACCCATGCCTATATCTTTGATTTTTTTTTCATTTAATTCTCCCCCCTTTTTTTTTCTTTGCTGCTTGTATTATTCCCTCATTATCCCAATAATCCAAAAAGTGTTATTTTCTCTCTAATGTGTTCCCGCTCATGACAGCATAGGCGATTTGAAAACAGAAGTCAGAGACCTTGGAAGAATAATGAAAATGAAATCGCGCGCCTCCAGATTAAAAAGAGGAAACGTATTAAACCTTTAAAATACAGATTAATCAATTATGTATGCAAAAGAGGACACAAGAATTACAGTCATGAAAAGAGGAAGGAAATTCAGAAGTACGGTATATACCTCTGGGATCCTTTTGACTGAAATCCAGCACAGGGATGTACTTTCCCTCCATGCCTGCCCATAAATCCCGTGAATGTCAAAGGGACGCCGTTAATTTAGAATAGGCCCAAAATTTAGGTTTACAGAAAAAGGAAAAAGAAAAAAAAAACAGAGATTTTTATAAAATATATTTGCAAGAACATCGGCTTTCAAAATTTTAAGCATATTTCCGTAATTATAGGGGAGAGGGAAGGTGCAATAAAAGAGTAATCTGAACAACTTTTTCCGTATTGCTACAGTTCCCACAGCAGGCAGTGCAATTTGCAGACACGGCTGTAGTGGCTGTTGCTATGTGGTATAGCGGTGGCAGAGGCCTGTGGCAGTCCCAAATGGATGCACTGCGGAACAAGACAGAGAAATATCTTTTAAAAGGCTGCCTCATACATGTTAGGATATTCTGCAGGCCCAGTCAACTAGCAATGCTAGGAAAGAGTAGGATCAAGGCTCTGTCATCTAAGGATATGTCTGTATTTTGCTCTTGTGTTCTAGGGAAGCATTCAGGTTGCCTTCTGTATAAGATCCTAAAGAAAGACTTAAAAAATTAAGTGCCCAGTTACATTATTGTGCCCAGTTGACCAAATTTTGTCCCTACCAAATCATCTGGAGCAACAAATTAAGAACAAAGAGTTACATAAAAGTAACTCCTGAAAATATAGATGCTTTCCCTAGAATTCCTTCCTTCCTTCACTTTGACTAGTTTCCAAGAAACATCTTTTAGCATGAGGAGTGATTACCTGGGTGCTGTGTAGGCTAATCATATAACTGTAACTTGATTTATCTTATTTTATATAGAAACATGGACCGATGAAGATCTCCTGGTCATTCAAGTCCAAGTCCTGGTTGTCTCAATCTACCAGCAATATCAGTTGAACACATTTTAATATGCATCAAAACAAAAACAAAACAACTTAGGTTGTTTTTGAACAACTTCCTAAACATTCCAAGCTTCACTGCAGGACTCTCCTTGGTTACTTGCCCTTCAAAGACTCTTTCATGAGCGCTATTCTAGAACTTCACTGGTGTGATAGTTCCAAATTCTAGGGGTTTTAATACAGATGTATTCTCGACCAGATCTTTTCTTTTGCTTTTGTATCAACATTGACTTGAATTATGCTGAAATGATTTATTATATATATATATTATATTATTATATATAATATTATGCTTTCCCCACCTGCTCTTTATCATACCTGTCCCACAGAATGACATACTTCTGCTCCTAGACTTTGCCTTGCCAATTGATTTCGCTTTCATCTTGTCTATCACACTCACCACTCCCAGATCACCCTACAGCCCTTTTTTGTACCTGCGCTAGTTTAAGGTGGTGTTTCCTAATACGGGAAGTCACAGCTACATACACAGTAATTCTAGTTGTGCTGGGAAGTGATGCTGCATGCTCTCTTATTCATACCTTACACAAGGCCATTGCGAGTTCCCTCTCTGTGCCAGAGATGCTTTACCTGGCACCTCCTGGGATGGCATATTATTGTTGAATGCAGCACACACAGCCATGTATCCATCAGGTTTTTTTCCACAGTGATCCCCAAGGCATGAACTCCTAGACCAGTGTAGAAATGCCAGTTATTAGTTGCAGAATGATCATTTTCTACTGTTAGATTTCATCCCAACATTGCCATCTCCCTTCTCAAAATCATTGGTGCAGTCTTTCTTGTGGGTTGCACTGATTCTCTGAATCACAGACAATGCCTTCCAATTTGGAGGGTCTAGCAAACTTTACAAATACAGCTCTAACTATGGCATTCATTAAGAAAAACACTAGGTAAAGTGCTCAGTTGACTGCTGATCAACTCTCCTAGATGCATCTTAGAAAACACTGGAAGCTTTGATTTACCTGATATAAAATAATGCTATTTCCATTGTTGAAGAGAGAATTGCACTTGTCACAGTCAATTCTAGAAGGAAAAGCTGAAGACTAACAACAAACCTTCTGAAAGAAAATTATCTCTTTTTTTTGCCAAGGAAATTTTCTGTCCATACTGTCACGAGTATTCATATTTTATAGGTCATATTTTATTCCATACCAAAAAAAAAAGTTGTTGACATTATGGAAGTTTTTCCTTAAAGCTGCAGACGTGTACATATAGTGTAATAAATAGTTACGATTACAGTTTGCAGGTGTTATTGCAGGTGTCATGGAATGTCCCCAAGATCTCTACAGAGGCTGCATCACTTTACGGGAGATTGGCACTTGGGCCAGTCATTTTTGCCACAGGTTACATTGCAGCTTGCTTTTAATTGCAAAATGTGTATGTTGTGTTTTATCTTCGTTCTCACAGTGTATGACATGCCTGCCATGATTTAATGCTAGGTTTAATGCATAATATAAACATGCTACAGAAACAGTATTTCTTTGAAATCAACAGGAATACAGTTACAACTGTATTCCAGCCACAACTTTGCCCAGTAACTATATCTCTCTCCTACTTAACTTACATATGGCTTACTTTTCCTCTAACAACATACATATTGGTACATTATTCTTACCAATTGCTTCCTGTATACCAGCTTGTGGGATTTAGACCCCCAAAAGAAGATCTGGTAATTTTATTCCACATTTATCTTCCCGTCTTGATTTGTTGTTTTCCATTTAATTTCTCATATTTTTTGCACCTCTTTCCTGGCTTCCTGAATCCACTTACAAACAGCTATTCTATCTGGAGAAACAAGTTAGTTAATCATATCAACTATACCTATATAAAATAAATAAATAATAAAAAGATAGAGACAGGCAAATATTGTCCCAGTGCAGATTTCTGAGACAAGCACTGTCTAACTATGTTTTCAGCAGAATCAAAAGTCGTGATATTCAGAAAGAAAGAAAAATTGCCTTTATCAACTTTCGAAGTTGTGGCTTCAGCGAAGGAAGAAAGAGCAAGCTTTTTTGAACAATGGCATCAATCTGCAATAAATATTATATTTGACACTTGTGCTCTTTCATTCACAAATACACACAAAGACTATGCAAGGCGACTTGGAAAAGAAGTTCAACCACTGCAGTGACTATCGGGAAGGAAGCAGAAGTGAGTATTTGGGGCAAGGCCCTATTATGTCAGGTGCCGCCTCATTTGAAGTTGGTTGCAGATGGATAATAGGTAGTACACCGTGATTTTCATGCAGCAAATAGGGGTGCTGGGAAGAGATGCTGCATGCTCTCTATGGTTCTCAAGCTGTTGCCATCTCCAAGATGTTGCCCTTCCAATGACCTCCTTTCTTCAACGTTCCTTTCAAAAAATGAAATTGCCTTTTCAGGCTACTTTGAAATTGGTTTCTTTGGGATCAGCATATACTAGCTTACCTTAAACAATAAAATATATGAATAGAAATTTATACTGCATAATCTTTTCCTGTTAGTTCTCCCCAGTTTCAGAGCTAGAAGTTAATGTGGTCACCATTTCTGTCCTCTGTGCACATAACTCATAAGCAATCAGACTATGCTATGATTTTGTATAGTGTGGGCTACTTTTACTTAAATACAGTGTCTGTAGGATATTGCCCCATTAGCTTATTTTTACAGGACCTGATGGTCCTTGAAGTAGAGGCCAACATAGTAGCAGTGACCACCACATGATGCCGTTGCTCTGTAGGAGAGGTCTAACACAGTGGTCTGGCCTATTTGTGCTAATCCTTGTTCTTAAAATCCTCCTAATTCAGCCATCTCACTGAAATTTCCTTTACCCTCTTGACAGCATACCTCTTTTTTTTTTTCCATATCTTGTCTGATGCAATCTAGACAGGAAATGTTCTCTTTAAAAGTGCTATGTGTTAAAAGGACAAATATAAAAAAAATACGATCTGCAAAGTTGTATTTTAAATAGGGATACTTGTCCTCATCATCTGGTTCATCCACAAATCCCACTATTAAATCCAGAAATCTCATGTCTGTAACATTCCCTGAAAAGCACTTACCAGTACCAAATTATACATCCTCCTCATCCCAAATAGCAGCTAATTTTCTTCTGCTTCATGTAACACAGACAACATTTGTTTAGTATTGCAGTACAAACACAATTCAGTGGAAGCTTTAACATGAATTTAACACATTCATTAATTTACTGAAATTTTCCCCCAAATGCATGCATTTGACAGTGTGCAAGAAAGACTTGCACATTTCATGCCGTTTGTTAATGACTCGAAGGCATGTGTTAGTTTTTGGCTTCTGTGTTGCAAAGCTGGTATTTGTGTTCCACGGGATGTTCAGAAGTGGTGGGGAAGACAGGGAAAATAATTTCATTTTGGCACAAACATCAAAAGTCTTCTCAAAAAACAAGCAAACAAACAAACAAAGCAAACAAAGGAAAACAAAAACAATAACAAAAGCTAGTTAAAGATACTTGAAACAGTTTGCCTTAAACCTAGATGAAACCTGGAAACTTAAATGCCGAGTCTCTTGCCTCATTTTCAGCATAGAAATGCTCTCATAGAACAAGAGATCCTGCAGATGTGGTTGCCTGAGCAGCCACTCGTGCAAGATGTTTGGAAAACAGGCAAGATTTCATCAGGGTGCCACTTGTGCTTTTTAGATTTTTAAAAATATTTTGGCTTATTGAAATTTTTTTTTCCAAAAATATCAGCTTTTTCTGATACATTTTTAGATTTTTTTTTCTGCTGGAATAAGTTGTAGAAATAGTTCGATATGGTCTTTCTTCAAGCAATAAACAGATCGTGATACGTTTGAGATTTTAAAATCCCAAACCTGGTGACACTTATTAGTGAGGAATGTAATATGCCATGAGCAAAATGTGGCTCAAGTGGCATTCTGATGCAAAATGCACCCACTCATTTCTAGTTCTGCATTTTCCAGTGGTCTTCCACTTTAGAAGTATGTCAGAGCACATCCAGAAGTCCCCATGCCTCTAGAACTTCCCTATAGTCTTCCACTTCCAAAATACCTTACACTTTTATTCACAAATGTCCTGCTTAGGAAACCTGTACTGAAAACCGAGCTGTTCCAATTAACATGTCTGATTTGTTTGCATTTCTGTTTCTTGAACTCATGTGCTTTGGTCTTCAAAGCAAATCTTCAGGGCAAATTCTTGTGGATATTTAATTCCCAAATGCATTTCCCACAAACAGCCTGTAAGAAATTTTTTAAAAATCAGATATTTGGCTTAACATTCTTTTTAGCTGACCCTTTGCTTGTCACAGTGACCTCATCCTACTCTTTCTTCAAGTCTCACAGTGTTTCCTCTTATCTGCTCCCTTCCTCTTTCCATCACTCTCATTTGGTTCATCTCCCTCCACATACTACACTATGCCTGGTTCCTCTTCCATCTAAAACCTCCCAACTTTCGTGCCACATCTATATTTTCTACCTCATCTTTTTATTACTGTGTTAAGTTCCTATCTTTCAGGTATCTCTTTTATTCTCCAGTGTGCTCCTTTCCTTGTGCACTGTGTACAGACCATTTTGGTATCTCTGGTTAGATCTCAGCAGTTCTGTTCCAACTTCACTTTCCTGAACTTGTCATTTACCATTAGCCCTAAAAAATGGACTCTTCTTACACTCTTACCTGATTACCTTGATTCCTTTCCTTTCCAAGGAAAGTATTTCCTTTCTCCTGACTCTCTCCTTCCTCCCTCCTCTTAGGATCTGTAGGCATTCCACAATATTCCCTTTCCCTTCCTCTTCTATACATTGTCTACAGATAATCTCACACACAAACACAATTCCACAATACAGATTCAGAGATCTAGTCCATATCGCTCTAGTCCAGACACACCTCCTACCTAAACTATAGTCTGGGCCTGTCTGTTCTTCTGGATATTGTGCTTAGGGTGACTAAAACAGAGCTGTTGGTGTTCACAAGTCATCTTATCTTCATCTTTGATCATGGTCAGCAACACATTATCCTAACACTTGGAGCCTTGGATTTTCTCACGCAGAAACATGAGATCCTGGCTTCATGCTGAATCTCCCCTCTGCATTCTGGTTATGTCCGCATCGTATTTCCACAGACTATCTCTAAACAAGAGTCGTTATTGTCCCTACTTGCTGCTAAAGCTCTTGTCCTGCAGCTCATCTTGATTAGCGCAATGGCCTTTTCTCTGGCCTCCACAAAAGCTCTCCTGCCCTCCTCATTTCAGATCCCGGCTGTATAAATCATTTTCCTGGCCTGTTGTTCTGACTACACGCATTATCTTTGAACTCCTTCAATGATTCCTTTTTCCTCTGGGACATCAAGCTTCTTGTGACTCTCTTAACTTTCAAAGCCCTTCATGGCTTACTCCCATCTTGTCACTTTTTATTCACTATCAAAATATAAATGCCCAGCATCAGTCAGCCCCAGATGCCAGCTCCAATTGATCAATTTGTTAAATTTTCCAACAAGCATCTTTTGTGCTTTTTCCCTTGCTGCCCCTCAGGCTTGAGAAGAGCCTGCATGTGCATTCATAAAACCAACTGTTATCCTCCTTTGAATTCCTTGTTAAAATTCTCCTTTGCCAAAAACTTGAAAATGGGTAGCTTATAGGCACATAGAAAAAAAAAAGAAAAACATAGTATGAGCTTGTTGTTTCCTTATTCTTATCTATATGTGGTTGCTTGTCTTATATTTCAATTATTATTACTATTATAAGCTTTTTGGACAGAGGCTGGTTGGCTGTTTCATGTTTCTGCAGCACTTTGGTGCACAGTGGGGCAAGACCACAGTTTGGACCGTAAGGTGCTGTGGTAACACAAACAAGAAAAAAGTAAATATAAAGAAATCCTGCTGAACAAGTCCACCGTTTATCTCCAAAAAGCAGGCAGGCAAGCTGTGCAGCGTGATTTCTTTTAACATTTCGAATGAACATTTGCAAGAGACTTCCTGCAGGCTTCCTTCAGCATGGCACGGAAGACTGGGCTGCCTGTTTGCACTTGGACAGCGAGGCACAGGAACATCGTAGACAAATAACACATGAGTCAAGACCTTTACATATTCATGGCTAAAAGTTAAACACAGACTGTCTTTTCTAGGAACGTGGCTTTGGAAACCCTCACAGAGACAGGTCAGTTACAGCAAACAGAGTATTAGGCAGCTTAAGTTGGATTGAGCTTCCAGTGAATAAAAAGATAGACATTTTCTTTCTCTGGGTTTCTTAGTAGTTTTTTGCCCCAAACAGAGCTGGAATTGAGAAACATTTCAGCGATACAACGATAATCTGTTATTTGCCTGCTGTTCTCAAGGACCCATCCCGCAAGATTAACTGGACTGGCCATTGACCAGCCCAGATGCACAGACTGCGCTCTTGGAGAACATCCGGAGCACTCCCGGCCTCCCTTCATTTCAGAGAGGGCTGGGAGAAAATGTACCCTGCAGCTTCTGCAAGATTTCAGACTAACCACAGCGAGCCCTCTTATAATTAAGCCACTCCCCTCCCTTCAGTTGCTTTCTAAGTTCACTGTAACCAAAATTGCAGTGTCTCCAGTGGAGGAATTCGGGAGCTTCCTTCTCTTTCATTACAGCTAGGCTTTGGCTGCACCGGTGATTGGAACAGGAGGAATTGCTAGCAATGGTGCCCTCTCCAGCGCCCAGTTTTAGCATCTGCTCCTACATCTGCATCACTGCTCACCACCCTGGTAGGGTGGATGGTGCCTGCAACACCACAGGTTGCCTTTACGGGACACATACAAGTGCTCTGTAGAGGATTCACCCTTCTCCTTCAGTGGGTAAGGCCAAGTGCTGCAGGGCTGGAGCCCACTCAGCAGAGCCAGGGTTCGTGTTCAGCAGCAGATTGGGGAAATGAAGGGGGAGAGGATCGGCCCCGTGAAACGCTTTGATGTTGCTGTGACTTAGATTAATTCAATTATGCTTAAAAAGTGAAGTCTCAAGGAGGAGAAATAAGTAAATTTACATAGAGATTAGGTAATAAAAGGTCTGTTACGCTGTGTTCTCATTGGGTATCAGTGCTCGCACTCCGAGTCAGGATTACAAAATCCCCCTTTTAGGGGGATATAGGTGTCTTACATGCCTTTCTCATTTATTTGCTTTTAAACCTCACCAAAGAGCTTACCTCCGCCGCCTGGCAAGCCGGAGAGCCGTATGCCTATAGAATAATCCTTATTGCTGTGCTTTTAAACTGCTGTGCCCTACAGGCTCCCCCTCCCCTCTGCCTTGTCTCCTATTTGAAGACCTTAATGAAAGGGCCTGCTTCCAGAATCACAGCAGCTTGCCGGCACAGCCAAATTCCATCTCCTAATGAGTTCCTCTAAATCTGCCATCAGGTGACTTTATTGACTCTATGATCATAATGAGGTAGCAGCTCGCTTTCCGCAGTTTTGCTGGTTTCTAGTCCTAAGTTTTTCTCTGCTCCCGGACTTCAGCTGATATTTAATGATCAGGATTCAAGCAGGGTTTTAATGTCTGCAAGAAATATCCCTGAAGTGCAAAAAGCCCCAGACAGTAGTCTTGAAACTTTCCAGATCCGTATGACTCTCTAATGGTACACTAACAAACAGGAAATCAGCCTATCAGTAGCTAATTGACATATCTGAAGGTTTAATTGCTTCCCTATTAGAAGAGGTGATGCAGCATTCAAGGTGCTATTAAAACAAACACATTCCTTAACACATGAGGATTTATCTGAAATGCACAGCCCTCACTTTCTCTGTCTAATCTCCAAAACCTCACGGATTGAGTTTAAGGCAGTGCCTGTCCCAACATCTTTTTACTCTTTCATTCCGGTGTAATTGGAACATTATCCCGTGACATGTGAATAGGTACAAGCTGTTCAGGAAAAAAAACCCCACAATCTGTAATGAGTGCTGTACAGGCCGTCCAGACACACACATGGAGCCCCATTACCCTCAGGAGCCTAAGAGAAATTTAGGTTAGAGACAGCATCTTCCTATGTGGCTGTAAAGCATCAGGCACACTTTTGTTCCCACATAGCTAATAAGAAGACGGAAGTGTGGAATATAAAAGAGAAGAGGCCACCTGCCTCTGACTATTTTGTCAGGACTTTCTTTAACTTTCTCACCTATAATCTTTAAACACTTTTCATTTGTTCTTTGGCTAAGAAAAAAGGATGAGGAGGTTTTGATTAAGTTTGGGTTTTTCAGATTCCACTCAGTCCTGAACTCACTTCAGATCTCAGCAAATCTCACTCAGAGTTTGGAAATGTTTATTTATTTCATTTCTATCCTTTTGACACCACTTTTGTTCTTTATTTCACTTGGAATTGGAATTGGTGGTGTCTAAGTACCAGGACGATGTCTTTTCTTGACGTAACTGTATTTCAGGCACTATATGGTCAGACCATTCCAGACCATTGCAACATTCAGCCTGGTTTTGCAGATCAGATAGAGAGAAACTTTCAGACAAACAATCAGCTTTTCTAATCCATAAAATGAAGAGAACTGAACTTTCAGATGTTCTCTCCACTGATTTAAATAGGTACCAAGAAATGTTCAGGGTTGTTTTGGAAATTTGAGGCACTTGGCTAGGGAAACGAAGTCTTTAAATTTCTGTTTTAAACCTGAAGAGAGACATTTTTACAATTACATTTTCACTGATCCAGTGTTTTTCACTTTTTCCCCTCTAGACTTATAGAATTCTCACATTGTTGGGGGGAAAGTTTATATATATGTGTGTGTGTGTGTGTGTGTAACGTATCGTTAGTATAATCCTTCAGGTATGAGGTCAGGACTGTTCCCAATAACATCCTCTCATAAATAGCACCTTTTAGCAGAACATCTGGAATCAGTATTGATGCTACTACACTTTCCTCCGCATGGTCTTCACATTTGTTCCGTGCCACTGACACAAGGAAGAGAATTTCATTGTAAATATATTACTTTCTGCTCCCAAAATTTATCCCAATAGTTAAAAAGGAACATTCTTCAAGATACTGGTAGCTTTGCATCTTAGAATCATGTGATAACATTCACTGGCTGCTGTAGCTCTCACCACCATGTATTACAAAACTCACAAACTCAAACAGGGCTGAAATGGCCAGCAGGAGAAAAAGACCATCTTCCCATGAGCAAGAGGAGCAAGTGAGAAGTAGGAAGCTAAGATGATCAGAAGTGAATTTAAATAATGGTCTTGGAAATAACTATCTATCTTCAAAGAACAGTTTCAAAAACGAGTTCCTAAAACAGCACTTGCCAGCAGAGATGGCCCAGCAGCCCAACTAACCCAGAGCAGAGGACCTCTCTGTACCTTGGGATCCTCATTTCCCTGTGTTTTGGCCCAGTGCTGAATTCAAATGGCTACTTGAGCAGAGAGTTGCAGCTGGTGATTCCAGCTCACACCCAAGGACAACTGCGTCAAAGGTGTGCAGTGGGGACTACACCATTACTCAGGCACTGCATGCTCAAATTCCAGATTTCACAAAATTAGTCTAAACGTATTTATCAACTCACCAATATTAGAGCGGAGAGACAGCGAAATCCATTGCTCTGATCTCAAAGAATAGTGTCTTCTACCATTACAGAAGCACTTCGGCTCAAAGACCTAAATAATTATTCAGCATAAAGGTGAGGAAACTTTGAACATCCATTGCCACAGTTGTAACAGAAAAGGCGGCATTTACATGGTTGCAGCAGTAGCTGTACGTATACCACAGAACTGTCTCTTAAACCCTTCAGCGATGCTCTGCGTGCTTTCCCTGAGCCCACAAGCACTTTCTCACTTTCCTTTGAGTTGGTATTTGGCCAACCTTTTCTTATAGATGCTGTCAAGCACTTAGGGACCAATGGAGAATGGGCAATATGAGGAAGCGTTTATGTATCATTGGAGCTTGTGGTCCAAAGAGTACTAGATAGGCTTTGGATCACTGATCAAAGACTTTAAAATGTACATATATAAATAAATATATATATTCTCAAAATACTGTAAAAGCCACCTTTAAAACCCTTTAGTGTTAACACACTAAGACATCATGTCCACCTGCATCTTTCTTCTTTCAGCATGAAATTTTACAGCCTGGGAGAGTAACGTTCACTCTTGCTTGGGTCTACAGGAGCGCCGACCAAGTGAGAGCTTGAAGAGAGCTTAGCAGAGGATTTCAGAGACCTGTGGGACCAAGAATTACACTCATTTGAAATGGAGCAACTGCTTTTGTTTGATATTTTTCAAATCAAATTTCATTTGGTTGGTTGCAGTTAAGCAAGGCTTTGTCATCCACGCAGGCCCTAATATTACTGGGGCAGAGAGATAAGCAAGATGTGATTCCTCCAGTTCAGGGGCATTGCTTTGGTCTAAAATACTCCAGGTTATAGTTAGAAACTCAAGATAAAGGCACCAAGGGACCAAGGTAATAAAAAGAACT
Source organism: Nothura maculosa (assembly GCA_032353885.1). Classification (NCBI taxonomy): domain Eukaryota; kingdom Metazoa; phylum Chordata; class Aves; order Tinamiformes; family Tinamidae; genus Nothura; species Nothura maculosa. Next base: position 242,269 of record JAUBOD010001026.1, read on the forward strand.
ACAAACAGCAAACCAGGCGCAGACCCTGTCTGCTCCGTGTGTCTAAAATGTGTACTGCATGTCTGCAGCGAGACATTTCTCACACATTGCCCTGTAGGAATTCAAGTAAGGGCTCTCTGACCTCTATTAGAGGATTGATGAGAACAGTGGTGCCCTGTACATCCTTTCTGATGCCATGCCAAATCAAGAACATGTCTTGTTTTTATTTCTCCTGTGATCGAACAGGGGAGCCTGCTTTATGCTTAGTCTGCACTAGAGAGGACAGCACAGCAAAATGGCACAGAACCTGCATGGAAAGGCCAGCCAGGGCTTGGCTCAGGCCAGGTCAAGAAATCTCCAGCTTTAGAGACACCAAACCACAGTCGGGAGATCTCAGGTACTGTTATGTACACGTTACACCCAGGCCAGGCACTCTTCTAAGCTTTGCACCTTACAGCTTCAAGCCTCTTTCACCCTACTGCAGAAACAATCTGCAAACTAACCCAAGTGGACCCTTTCTCTGGAGAGTTACTGGGTCTCTTTACAAGGGCCTTTTACCAACTTGGCTCTAACTAGGTAGTTGTGGCTCAGGCAGGATAGAGCCTGGCCATTAAATATCTCTTTTGGAATTCAAGGACAGTTTTCGGGTTTAACCAGCTTTGCCTAAGCAACTGGCTTCATTATGGCAGTGGTTTTGTGGTTTCATCATGGCAGTGCCTGTTACAGCACAGAACACAGAAACACCACAAAGTTTAAGAGAGGAAGGTAGTGAGGTCCAGAAATGGTGACATGAGCTCTTTAGAAAATAGAGTTGAGCATGCCTTGAAATCATTTAAACCTTTTAATCCTACAGAACAAGCACAACAAATGACTCCATCTCGGAAAGGCGTAGGGCCAGGCGAGGCAGGAGAACATGTTCAGTTGGTGGACCAAGGCTAACTGAGCTGCATGTTGTGGCCACTCCATGGCAGGCATACGATGGTATCCATCACTACTCTCTAGCCAACATTCCAATATTCTTTCTGGGATGGCTTTTTCCCTATACATTTTTGTGTATACAGAGGTAGAGCTGAAGTTTCATCAATAGATCCAAGTGCAGCAGTACCTGGATATTGCTGTTGCCCAAAGACTTCATGGGAGTGTTTAATTTTTGTCAGGATAGTTCACTGGGCAGAGACACATTTGGAAACACTTTAAAAATAATGGTCCAAACTCACCTCTAGTGTAACCTCAGTGAATTAAGTCACAGAGTTTAGCCTGGGGAATTAGTTTTATTGCTTCAGTGATAGCTTTGACCTCAAATGATTTTTCCTTAGTCTGCTTCAGACCGAGAAAACTGACTTTAAGAGTATTTCATTGTGTTCCTGTGCATCTGTGCATGGTAGTGATTACACAACACTCGTCCACAACAGTCTTGCTGACTGCATTAGGCTTAAAGAGACAAAATGTAAGATTGGGGCTTTTAAAATCTTAATCACTGAGGTGAGTGTCTATATAGCAATTAGGAGTTTTTATCATTATTTTTAATATTCAAAGCCATAGTTGGACTGGGGCTTTTAAAAATCTATTCCTAATGTTCAGAAAGGAGATTCTTTCTCCTCGGTCAAACATAGGAGGATAGTAGATAGATATGTCATGGTGACAAGTAAGTATAAGTTATGAAAGCTACATGTATAACAGAGTTAAAGCTCTGTCTGTTTTTACTCTAAGGTTACACACAGTCAAGATGCATCCAAAAAAAAAAAAAAAAAGGTGAGAAGTATCAGCACTGATCTGTCTATGGCCCACAGGTGACGTCTGGCCAGCACTGGTTCAGTTCTAAGCCTTAGGAAAAGAAGTTAAGCAAAGTTTCATACTTGTTCCCAATACGGGTAATGGGAGAGCATAAAAAAAAGGCTTTTAAAGGAGAAGATAGCGAAGAGGATGGCTGATGTCTTCAAAAGTGAAGAGGACAGCTGATGTCCTCGAAGAAGATGACTGAGGCTAATACAAAAGGTCTTAAAAGCAAGACTGCAGAGAAAGATTGCCTTTCCCTTCAGATTACTTTCTACATTAGATATCCTGATGTGATCCCCAGAGTGAAAAAAAATGTGAAACAGTGAATAGTCTTTTTTTATTATTATCTCTTCTCTCTCTCTCTCACTCTCACATCATCAGATGAACTGCTGGTTATATCACATTCACAGACAAAAAACACAACAGGCGAAGAGAGCTTGGCTTGATTTCAGATCTCTGCTTATGGTTACAGAGCTAACACCAAGAGTGGGTGGAGATTTTTTCAGCTTTCACTAATTCTAGCTATGCAAGAGAAATCAAACTTCTCCTCAAAACAATTTAGACTGAAGCTAAATTCTCTGCATTGATGATATGACATCTTCCTGGATAGTGCTTTCCCTTAGCACAAACAAAACTAATTAGATTTGGAGTAATGAACCTGGCAGATAGAAGAATGAACCCAGTGGACATTCATCTCTTGTCTGAGCAGGCCAAAGGATTTGTCCAGCACCTTAGGCATCTCCGGGTTTTGTTGATCTTAGAGATGAATAATTAAGGGCTATAGGGTGTGAAGTCTACCACAGACACTTGGTTACTGAGAACCGGCCTCTATGAGTGTGTTATTAAAATTCTGCTTAAATTATTGGTAGTGTTGCACTACCAGTAAGAGCAAACTGATCTGCATCATGCAGGGTCATTTGTTCCTCCCCACTCCTGCTTACTAATTAATTCTGGCTGCAGTCGTGCATTAGGGGAGGTGCTGGAGGCATACAGATGCTGTGATATATTCAAGTCATACATCAAAGGAGGTTACTGAACTATTAGCCTTGAAGAAAGGATCTCTGGCATGATTATTAACATTCATGCCTCCTTGCCCTGGATTCTTTCTTTTGTTTGGATGTACACCAAGAGTTTCTTGTGAGCACCTAGTTTTCCCGGTGCTGCGCTTTGTCTGGCAAAACAGCAACTTCTCTGATAAGCTCAGTGTTTTCCTTGCACAGTTCTGGGGATATGAAGGTAATAATTTAGTGCATTAGTCTTACATGAGCTTTGCATTAGGCTCATAGCTCTCTCTCTCTCTCTCTCTCTCTCTCTCTCTTTCTCTCTCTCCCTCTCTCTCTCCAGGGTTATTTGCTTGTTAGCATCACCATGAAAGCAATGTTTGCACTGCTAACACTTTGGAAGTGTTTGCTTCATCTTCTCCATTATTTCCCATGTCTAATGTCATTTGCTGGTCTGAATCTTACTATTATTTGGAAGCCTGTTTCTCATCTATACTACTTAGCTAGACAATGCTGTGAAGCTATAATGCTTCAATTTGGGGGTGAGGGAGGTGAAATGTAATTTTTGCCATGATTTACATTCCTTATGCCTTGAATATAAGGTTTTACGTGACTATAGGAGTGTAAAAAGATTAGGTTCTAGCTCCTTACTTCTCTAAAAGCTTTAAGCTGAAGCAACTCAGACATGAATGAATTCAAGGCTGTGAGAAATATAGCAGAAGCTGAGAAGAGGATCTGAAAGAGAAGCTATCAATACGCAGTCGGAAGCCCCAGGGAAGTATCAAACGGAGAGTATGATCAGCTACGGTCTGCAGATGAGCATTACGGAATCAGGAACTGGAGGACAGTAAAACTTCAAAGCCTGGGAGCCAGAGGAACAGGGAGATTCAGCACACAGCCCAACTGAACTGAGAAGATGGGATGATAAAGAGAACCAAGGGAAGGCTCGTGAGGGTGTGAATTGCAACAACATGAGCTGCGCTGCGTCCCGATCTAGCTGCAGGGAGTTAAAGGTTCCTTCCTTCTCGAGACACCATGGAGAGCACAGTTGAACTTTTGTATTTGCAGAACCCCCGATGTGTTACAAGAAGGGAAAAAAAGTTTGAGTTTGGAGTTCTATCTGGAAATGGGAAAAGAATTGAAGGTAAAAGTAAAGTTCAAGAGGAAGGTGTAGTATTCACTGTGGGTGCTTGCTTTTGCTGAGATTGGCTATGAGAGTGCTGAGGCAAAGTCTCTAATCCAGAAGAGCTTTCTCTACATTAGCATCCTCAGCAACTTGAAAATATGAACTTAGAAAACTACGGGCCAATAGTCATTTAGAAAACATTTTCATTAATGAAAATGCATTTGTGAACATAAGCCCCAACGTTTTAAGTAAAAAAGATCAGTTTTGAACACTACTCTTTTGGACAAATTTTCAAAATAAGTTTTCATGTTGCCGAAACACTTTTAAAGGAAAACTGCTCTTTGCAGTGACTTTTCATTTCAAATTCTTTGTTAATCTAATATTAGTATATCTGATACTTCATTTTGCTGAACATTCTGATTGACCATTTTATTTTATTTAGATTTTAGAATATTTTAAAGAATCTCAGCATGTTGAAGATGAGAATAATTTTTTTTCTAACCCATTCACAGTGGTCAGTAACAGTCAACATACATATCTGTCCCAGATGGGCATTTGTTGATTTGAGACAATTCCAGCTGTTTGAACAATATTCCAAACATCTGATACCAGGGACTCACAAGTGAAAATACATGCTCTTTATCCTCTTCTTTTAAATATCATCAGTAATAAGGGTTATGAACCAGAAGCATCAGAATTCAGAGCTACATAGTGGACAGGAATGGAAAAAAAACCCTATACCTTATGGGACATCTCCAAACAACACTCAAATAGTAAGTCACAAATTAAGTACTCAGAAGTACTTTGCTTTCTTATTAAACATTAACATAGGAAAGTGTTTCTTTGCCATTTTTATTTGAAAAACTTCATGAACTTTTTGAATTAATTCATTGCTTCCCTCAACCTTTTAAAAACTTCCACAGTCAACTGTAAAAGTTTATAGTTGCAACCAGAAAAAATCTGGCAATTCTCTGAATGTTTTTTAATTTCGTTTTCTGTTTATCTGCTCACTTCCATGCATGGGCATCTGGGATCAGTCATGTCATTTGGGAGGAGGGGAGAACGACCAATTATTTTGTGGACTGTCATCTAATTGCCTTGGTCCATGGTCTGGGATTGAGTGTGTCTGTATTTTTTTATGCTTTGGAGCAAACAAACAATCACTAAAGCTGACTACCAGAAAATACGTGTTGATATTATTGAGCTCACTGAGCTCTCTATCAGTCTCCAAGTGAAAAGTTACTTAGCACTGGTGGTTTTATGATGATGCACTGAGAAAATCCATAGAGTTTAGCAGCTCTCGTATACATCAGCTTGTGGAAACTCTACTGTTCCTGTTCAGGACTATAATATAAAACATACTGGCCAGATGCACGGCTCCAGATTGTCGCGTGGGATGGTTCTGCTTTCTCTAGGGTATATGAATATAAATTGACACTATCACTTTTGTGATGTTTCCAAGGGATCAACCTCCTTTTTTTAACTGCCATCATGAAGGGCTTAAAACAACAATTGTCCTTCTTAATTGAGAATGTTTTCCAAAACATGGGACATTTCTGAGCACCAGGTTCAAAGTTCAACCATCACCAGCACTGGTGAAGCAATCCCCTCCACCGGACTAAGGGTGCACGAGCTCACGGGAAGACCACGTTGGTGTGTGTATCTGAAGTGAGAGATGCCCTTTAATGCCAGCCGACAGCGTCCTGAAATTAGTACTCAGTGCCTTAACCTCGTTAACCAGTGTAATCAAAATAAACCCTCGCAAAGAAGCTGGCGAGCTTGGCCGGAGGCATCGCGAGGCGGGAGCCTGCTAGGCCGGGCCGCCTTGGGGCGCGGTTGAGGGCCAGCCGCCCGGCTCCGCCATGGGCACTTGTGCAGACACGTCTTGGCTGTCACGTAGGCCCCGCTGCAGGGAGCGGGCAGAGTGACCAAGTGCCCTGGGCAACCCTGAGTCACCAAGCACGGGGGGCAACCTCGAGTCACTCGGCACAAATGGGCAACCCCGAGTCACCCAGAACAGGCACAGAGAGCGAGTCTAAGCTCAGCTGCCTTCCCCAGCTCTGAGCTCGCTCAGAGACCCATACAGATCCTCGAGCGCTACTCTCCATCCTCCAACGCCAGATTCCCACCCCAGTGCTTGTGTTGAGCTAGGGACTGAGTCATGTGTTTGAAATAATGCCCCCCGCCCCCCAAGAGCCATACTTCCCTTTTCCCTAGGATATCCAGCTGCAGATTCCCACACAGCCCCTGGTTTGAGTTACAATTTAATAAATATACTTCAAATTGAAATCATCTTTCCTTTTCGTCCTCCCCATGCTACGGATTCCCACACTGACCCCTCCTTCAAGCCACAATTAATACATAATTTATGTCTGAAATAAAAATCGTCTCCTCCTCCTGCCTTACCCTTTCCAGCTGCAGTTTCCCATTGCCATCTCCTCTTTGAGCCATGATTAATACATATGTTTAAAATAAAATAATAAAAAAGTAATCTCTACCCTCTGCTCACCAGCTGCAGGCTTCCATTCCTATCTTATCCTCCACTTCCATCCTTCCAAGCTCTTCCAGCGCTACCTCCCAGGCACCCAGGGAGCCTCCCCCTCGCAGAACTATGTTAACAGTCACCAAAACAGTGACCTCCTGGTGAGGAACCTTCCAGGAATTTCTCTTTTCACCTTTACTGGGCTCTGTGGTGATGCACATTGATATCAAATGAAGCTTCTGCCTCAGTATGGCCTCTGCAAAGATTTCCATTGCGGTGACTGCTTGGATAACCCAGGCTGAAGTTTGGCCTTACTGGGTAATTCAGAGCACTCTGTTTTGTGACTGACTGGGTGATGCTGTCTGTGGAATCAACAGGGACAAGGATGCTAGGCAGTTGTTATCACCTCCTTCCCCCACCACAAACACACATTGTTGCTGTGTTCAGACATAGTAGAAACACACTATTTCTTTGCTCTTCTCCTTCACAGAATGAATCTTCATACTCTCCAGTGAGATGGGAAAGGGCTGCCACTGATGCTGGCAAGAAGAGAGGATATCCTGAAGGTCTTCCATCACCTTCAGTCTTAAAAGAGCAGGTGGCAGAGATGGCTTTCAGAGTGGAAGTTTCCTCTGTTCCCCATTCAGATGGGATCAGAGACTGAAGCCCGTCTCCCACTCGTTTTGGCATTTGCCTTACCTGATACATGAAGCTCGCTCATGTTACCTGCATCTTCAGGCTTTTCCCTGCCATCTTGAATGGTCTTTTTTTTTCCATAGAGGAAAAGTGAGGAAATTAAAAGGTGGACTGCTAGCTAGATGAATCAGTCTTGTCTTGTACATGATATATCTAATCTTATGCTCCCTTCACCTCAATTTGAGTTTGGGACCTAGAGGTATCGCAATTGTTCAAACCCACAGGATTTGGGGATTTTGCTTGTTTTGCTGACTAAAATAAAATACATTAAAACATTGTGGCAAAATTCTAAACTGATCTATCAGTTGGCTCCTCTGCCAAGGAATTTTTTTTTTTTCACATACAGGTGAAAGAACCATGGTAGTAGCATGTTTGTTTTCTCTTCCAGATACTTTTCTCACCACACTTTTTTGTGATTTGAGGATCATGACTGGTCTTCAAGGAGGAATCATCTTTCAATTTCCTAAAGCTAAACACAGAAAATTCTAATTCTCTGTCCTCTTTGCCTCAGTGGATTGTAGAGCTTCCTTTTCCAGGAAAGGAAGGACATTGACAACCCTGTTCTGCAGGCATAGGTGAAGTGTTTTTCTCCATGAAAACTACAGAGAGGATGAACAGAGAGTACACAGCTCATACAAAATGCCATTAGTGCAGTGAGTCAGGCCAATGATCACTCGTTGATAATGATCACTCACCTTAAATATATAAATTTCAACTGTGTATGAAATGAAGGGGGAATAAAAAACAAAGTTATGAATTGATAGCTATTTTGCAGGTTTCAAGACATTTGTGAACAATTTATGGATGATGGATAGTTCCACAAATATGACTTTCCTGAAGAAAATCAGTCCATTTTGTTGCTATAATGAATCATGACATATAGTAGTCCAAACACTGCTTTCCAGTCGCTACCTTAAGACTAGATGCTAAGGGAATATTTTTCTTGATTAGATAATGGGCCAGCTGAAATTCCTTCAGCTTTAGTGAAACAGAAGTTAGCAATTTCAGACATATCAGATGATGCATCAATTTTCTGTAAACAGAAGACTGTGCAACCCACTTTATTGAAAAGCCCTTTATACTGTGTTAGATTTAATCTCTCAATTTGAAAAGCAGCCCCATGAAATAAGATGTTTGCATGCAAAATCTCACAGATTTCCAATGGAAATATAAAACAAAGAGGAGCATGTTCCCTTGGGTACTGCACCTATCTTGGATTAGATTTTCTCTGATGTTTTTGCATCATATTACCAATGGCTTCAGGGAAGTGAAACAGCAGTTTTCTTTCTTGAGAACAAAGGCTTGCAGAGTTAAAAAAAATGTTAATGTATTTAAAGCACTTTTGCCCACTGTTCTTTTTATTACGTTGAGAATTCTAGAGAAAAAAATAAGGTATCTTATTGTATTATTTTATCATCTATGTTAATGAAATTTGCATTTAAGGCTATAGCTTGAGAATTCTATAAAAGAAAATTATTTCTGAATTCACACTTTCTGCTACCCGTGGATTGTGCTTTAACTACAAATAGTGCTCCCTCATACCGAATCTGCTCCCCAGCCCAGTGAAATTAAAAAAAAGTCTATTTTCAAATTCTGTGAGTTTTGGAAAGGAGTTTCTGGCCACACATAAAATATTTGTAAACTTTGTAGAAAGTTTTTAAATCTGAAGGCCAAACTACACTCTCAAATCCTCATAGGCCTGTATGAGTAATTTTCCTATTGTTAACTATAAGGAGTATTAAATCAGTTGCATGAGCTCTCAGTTCTATAGGTTTCATTCATATAGTTTGTCCCATTGAATACAATGGATAAGAGCAGTATTAAGCACACTCAGTAGTTCTACTCCTGTCTGGATCCAAGTGAAGCACTTCAGTTTTGCTTAGCCAGTGTAGGAGATCCCTACTATTAAATCGATTAATGATTGATGTTGTGTTTATCACATATTGATAAACAATATAATGATATGAGCTTTGGCCTCTCCATTTGAAAAATGCAATTTAGAAAAGGCTTTTGCTAAGAAATTATTCTTTTTATCCCAAGTAACAAATAAGTAGAGATTTTACACACTTCTGGGAAGTGTGTGTTGGGAAAACCATTGGCACAGATTTAAGGGTTCAAAGCACTCCATAGGTGGCTAATTTGATTATTTAACTCATAGCCTCAGGATGATAAGAAGGCAAAGCAATACGCAATATTTGAAAAAAAAAAAGAAAATATTGGTCATTCCTATCAATAGCAAGAGTTTCCAGATGTCTGATTATGAATATATAAAGTGAAACCAAGAGTTTGGTAAGGATATATAACTTCTGGTCGTAAGTTAATTCTTCCATTTGAGTAAACCCCTCTAGATTATTCAGCAGGCAATCTCAGAAGCCATGTCTTTATCTTTTCAGCTGCCAGAAAATGCTAAATTAACCTGTATACTAGCTCTACAGGAAAAATAAAAGTATTTTTATGCTATTTTATGTTACAGTTCCACACTAACTGCAGAGGCTTTCCCATATTCTGTCAAGTTACTCTGAGTTGAACAAATTGGATTGTAAACACCCATGTGTTTACAATCCAATAGAAATGTAGAAGAAACATTTCTACGTTTGCTCAACGTTTCTACTTTTCCTAGAGAAATGTCTGCAGTGCAGACATTTATATCCATCAAGTCCTCCAAACTTTCCAGTAGTAAAGATCTTAACACTGTTTTCCCAAATGGTTAATATCAATATTCCCAAAACTGTTCAGAAAGAACTGGGGTCTTCATTTTGGCCTCACGAACAGGAGAGCCCTGGAGGAGTTCATCTAGGCCAGCTTTGCATCTCAGGTGAATTCTCCCCTTAGAAGAGCTTTTCTCTCTCTAAGCTATCTGCAGAGTCCAGACAAGGACATCAGTGATGCTACCAACTTGAGTAGCCACGTGGATACCTAGGTAGGACAAGACCAAGTCTATAATGGGATCATGTGAGCAGAGAACTGAGCTTCCACAGCAGATAGAGAAATAAACCAGAGCTCAGCAACAAATATTCAAACTTTCACAATTTGCAAAGTGCTCTTACAGCTCCAATGTCTTTAATGCTTTCTATTCCTGCCCTCCTTTCCTCATACGTAAAGATGGAAATAACAGTACCAGTGCATCTCGTTTTGAAGATCAATCTCAACCTTTGTGAAATGTTCATGCAATTCTTGCTCTTGTAACAAGAAAGCCTACAAGGAAATTAACAATTCTGTATTCACTGCAGGGTCTGGTGATGTGTATTAAATAAAGCCTGAGGCCCCTTGTCACTTTGGAGGATAAAAATAAATAATGGATGCTTCTCTGAAATGTAAGACATCACAGAGGAGTAACACCAACAGAAGACCAGAATAACAGACATACAAATTCACCACTTAAAATCTAGTGTTAAACACAGCACATTACACCTAATACATGCTTTCCATCTCCTAGACTTCTCATAGTTTTTACAATGCAGGATTAATAGGAAGAACATGGGAAGAATTTTATCTATGATAGTCAACATAAGCAAATTGCATAGAACAAAAAGCACAGAAAAATCTGCTGCCAAGAAAAGAATACTTCCCATATTCATCCTCCTAAAAAGTGTGGAGCGGGGCTTGATGATTTGGAGGTTGTTATTAGGGTCTGTCTTTTCAACAGCAGTTTGGGGATATGTAGGGGTGTGCTTACTTACAGCACCAAGCACAGTTCTATGATGTAAGACACTGTGAAAAAATACATGGAAGCAGCACCACTTTTTGCCTTAGAGCTGGATAAACATGGAAAGCTAGAGCAAAAATCAGGACTGATATGATCAAAATTTTCCTACGTGCTGGTATGCACTCCTCTCTTCTTCTCCCTGAGTCACCTTCTCTTAAGTTCAGGCTCAGGATAAAGCTGATTTGCATGCTTAACTCTGGGCACCCTTATCTCAGGCTCGTTGGAAGAGGAGGTTTTTCTGTAACTGAATTTCATCTCTGCTGTGAGGACCGTGAATCTCACTTCAAACTCAACATGACCCTCTAAGGCGTACGGCACTGCATACCATCAGGCCTCACTAGGTTATCTGAAGCTCCACTGCACCGCTTTTCCCTTTGAATCATATATTATAAGATAAAAATAAATGAAACATGTTAAAAAAGCACACGGCTAAGTTGAAGGGACAAAAATGTATGAGGTCATGCAGGATTTTTGAAGGGATGACTGAAAGAGAACTCTTTTCAAGCATCTGGTTGCTATGATAAAAAAGCAAGTTCTCCCTGTCCATTTGCTGTGGATATGATCTCATCTCAGGTGGTTTAAGAAATCCTTTCTGAAATGTAATTAGGTTATAAAAACATGCACACTCAAATCTCAAGGTTTTAGAAGCACGTCTTGAATTTCCGGTGAAGTGCACTTGGAAAATACAGGGGCAATATCACATTCCTCATCTGGTGACATGGAGGTGCCTTCAGATACATCCATGCTGGAAGCGCAGCCTGGGACCTGGGAAGCTGCATGCACTTAGTGACTGCAGCCTATGCCTGGTTCCTGTAAGGATGAGTCCCTCAGGGACAACTCTCAAGTTACCTTTTTCATGACATTTCTACACATACTCCCTGTATTTCTAACTTACAACCTTCCCAAAGCTAACTGCAACCCCAGTTAGAGTGACATTAACAAGACTTAGCTCAAAGGCCACTGGACAACAAAACAAGAGGCCTTTGAAGGTGGATCTCTGTTTTAGTCAAGCCAGATCCCATCGGATGTAGAAGCCCCCACTAGGGCTTTAGCCTACAAGAATGACTGATTTTCCAGCGTGGAGCACTTACTTAGGAAAACAAGGTCCTTCAGGTTGTATCTCAAAACGTTGAGGTGTTCAGCCTCAGGCCTCTTAGGGAGGTGAACCCCCTTCCAAGCTGGAAGCTATCCATGGCTAAGCCTAGACAACCTGTTCCTGGCTTCTGGATCTGCAAGGCTGCACATACATATGTGTAGTAAAAGCTGTATCTTCCTGCAGGGCTTCTTTCAGCAGCTTCTTGTCATCTCCTCCCAAGTCCCAGGAGAAAGATACTATGGAAAATATCCTATCCAGCCTCCATTTTGGACTACATTATTCTATGATGTTAGAAAAGCCTTGGAGATGATGGAGCTCAGAAGAAATAATTGACCTGTTAAGATCACATATATGACTCTGCATAAGTACGCTTGTCGAGATGACGAGGCTCTTAACACCAACATTGAAATGCTGATGGATGAAATTGCTTATGGAGAAGGATTTTGCAAATTGTAAGCACTACAGACAGAAATGCACGATATGTTTAAAAACATCCTACCCAAAACTACCCAAGTAGCACTCTGAGGTATTTTTTCTTTCTCAGTTTCTCTTCTAATGCTCATGGTTGCAAACAATGCAAAACACAAATTTTAATACTTTGTTGTGCAAGAAAAGTTCTCAAAACAGACATCAGAGAAAGAATTCCATCAGAAAATGGTAATTTTCCGTACCTAAAGATTTGTCTGTCTTATATAAATGTCAAATAGCAACTACCCTTGCCAGGATTACTCTTGCCATTGTAAAAACTCCATATGTTGATATGTAATCAAATTTAGTAGTGTGTTTTTTTTCATTCAGGAAAGAGGACTGGATCTTTAGTTTGACCAAATAAAAAATAAAAACCAAATAAAAACTTTACAGTATAGTTGCACTTTAAAGAAGTTCATTTCTTAGTTGTATAAATTGAGATCATCTGCTATGACCAAGTTCTGTTGCATCTGGAAGAAGATTAATTCTCTGACACTGAAACCTGAATTTCTGTTTTGTTGAACTTATAACTGTTTAAAGAATCCCTCTAATATAAACTTGAGATTGGCATATGAGCACTGTGGATTACTGTGTAAAGTCCCAGCTGGAGCAAGTCTCTGTGTATATTGCTCAACTGACTCACACAGGAAGAAAAGGAGAACCTGCTAAAATACTTCATTCATTTATAAAATATGAGTGAAATACTTGTCTTTAGCAGTGAGCACCATCAAATTCTGTCAGTCACACAGGTATAATACAAAGGAGTATTTGGTAACTCATACAAACAATAAATCTGGAAAGAATCTATTTCATATATAATCTCTTGCAAGATAAAAAAGTAAAGGAACCTGAGGTGTTTTTGTAACTACAGATCTCATTGCCATTGCCTTTAAAGAAAAAAAAAAACCCACAAGAAACAACAAGATGAACCTGACTATAAAAAAATCAATAAAGGGTAATTGCTTTTTCTCCCTAATTTGGGGGTTTGTGCCTTTTTGTTAGTCTTTTAACCATACCCACCTGATTAAACAGAGAAAAAAAACAGACTGGAAAAACTACCGACACAGGAACAAAGCAGTCAAAATTAAAAAGGCATTTCTGTCCCCATCCTCTTCCGAGACATATGATCCATCAGATATAAAATAACGTAATTCCACTGAGCCAAAACAATCTGGACAAGTTTCTTTTAAATGGGCAACACTATGAAGCATGAGACGGGGTTAATAATAAAGTTCACTATGGCAGTGTTTTTTAGATCCCTACTAGGCAGCCAGTTTGTGATCTGCTGACCCTCCCTGTGCCTCAGGGATCAACACTGAGTCCGATGCTGTTCAACTCGCTCCTCAGTGACCTGGCCGAAGGGACAGAGCACCTTCAGCAAGTTGCTGAAGACACAGAACAGGAGAAGCTGAGACACCCCAAGGTTCTGCAACCATTCACATACACCAGAAGGTCCTGCCACCATTCAGAATGTGTATGTACATAAATGTGTATGGCAACACACATGCACAACTTTGCAGGTACTCCTGCCAGGTCTGAATTTGAGAAGGATTTTCATCAATGAAAAAGTCATCTGACTTTTTCAGGTGAAAGTTTTCACCTGAGAAACCCTCATTATCTTTCACAGTGACAATGATAGGGAGCTTCCACATATGCGACTGTACCACAGTTACTACCGATTACTTGTCATGATAAAGTTTTTGGGTTTCCTTCTTGTGAAGCAAAAATTGTTTCAGATAATACACTAAAAAACAGCAGCAGAGTCACAGTCCATTCAGTTCTTGGTTAGATATTTAAAACCTGATTTTAATTTACCAGCTCTTTGAGATATTCTGCTCCTCAGTTCACTAGCCAAAATTAACATCCTTGAGAGCTAGTGCCTCAGCCATCCCCATGCCTGTGGCTAGCATCACCTCATCCAGATGTTCCCTGCCAAGAGGAGGTGTAATATGTGTGGCATAGGGGGCAAATGCTGTATTTACCTTAGTTTATTAATTAATCTTCTGGATGACAGCGACCACATCTCAAGCATTAGTAGCCTCCATGGTCTGATCACCAGTATCAATCACAGCTGTTCCATAATGAATCTCATAAAAATATTCAATCAGTGATGGAAAGGGCCTTTGAGATGCACAGAATGAGTTTCAGATGTTTGCACAGTACTCAGAGGTAGGCTGCAGCTCACACAAGGGAAACTGTACCAGGTGTTTGCAGTTTCATGCCTGCTGCATAAGTAATGTAACCCATAAAAACGGGTTTTTTTTTTTTCTTTTCTCTTCCCTCAGAGCAACTCAGCCAGGGGAAGCAGAAGAAATAAGATGACAAAGAAGCACTTCTGGAAACGGAAGTCTTGACCAATAAGGGTGAAATTCATCTTAGTATTATAGCATCCACGAAGAAAGGCTAAAAGATGTATTTTTTGGTTTGGCAAGACTGGAAGCATTTTAGAACAAGAAGTGCAATGAATACATGAATAAAGGGTCTGAACGCTGAAAAATATAATGTATCTGGCTTTGTGACTGAAGTAATCGCAGGCGCTTTCAGCAAGTTCTGAGGAATATTTTCTGTTTCCTGTCTTGTGGGAATATCTTAACTGTAAATAAATACACCTAACCTTCCAACTTGTCCAGCCACGCTGGACTTCATATTACTGTTTACCCCTAAAATGTACCCTATTATTGAAGCACAGTGTAGGGAAACCTGGATAGTTGATCTACAGCACGCGGTGGAGCAACTGAGCTGTCCAGAAAGAGGGGTAAGTGTGGATTATACATAAATTATAATATATACACAAATATACATATATTATCGTTTTAAGGTACTGTGGGACATGGGTTCAGGAAGTTTCAGAGTTCATTTCCCATAGGTTCCCTTCCAGAAAATTGAACTACATCCACTAAAGCGAAGATGTGTTGCAAATCTATGCTTTAATCTCATGTTTCAGAGATTGTTTTCAGATGATACGTGACCACACAATTCCTTTCTGTAAGTCTTCTCTTTTTCCCTAAACACTTCTTTTTCTCAAAGTATTCCGCTGCTCTGACATGGGTTTTTGCCCTTTTGTCTCAGTATATTTATATTCGTGTAGGACCAGGATACATTTAATTTGTGCTTACCGGCATGACAACTGGTGTAACTTACCCGTTATCTCACTCCTTGTATCTGCAAAATGAGACCATTGCACATCAGTCTCACTCGCATGAAAACTTCCTAAGAGTCTTCTCAGTACTCATATGGGAAAGGTGGGAAAAAGCCCCAAATCCCAGAAGGACCCTGAAAGGGAAAATCTTATGAGAGAATCTTTCTTATTAAAGCTTTTGCTCGTAAACCAAAGATACTACAAGAATTATTATATGATAAATGAATATATCTAGTTCCAGAGAACTCCTTACGGGTGAGGATGTGAAAATGTAACAGAGTAGGAGGAAAAAGAAAAGAATAAAAAGGTTGAATGGCATTTCTGAGCCTCAAAATGCTTGCAAAACTTACAGCTGGAATGCCCAGGCTCCTGTTCCATCCAAATCCGCACATCCTGGGCTAAATGGAGTAGCTTCAGCGGGGTGGCAGCAGTGGAGGACAGTCGGGTGTCAGTCAGACGCCGTCCTTTGATTCCCTGCCCAGTTCCAGTGTTGCCTACAGCACTTGGAGGCCTGGGGACAGCTTTAATTTGTGGCAGCTGGATGCAGCGATCAGGGCACCATATGGCAGCTGGGAGAAGCCCAATCTGGCCACTGCCCTTCCCTGCCCTGGGATACCCTTTGCAGGCCCTCAGAGCAGCTCCTGCCCCATGCAGACACCTGCAAGGCCCGTGTGGGCCCAGCCCCTGGCCCTGTGAGGGCCATTTTGGGGACCGCCAAGGGTGAAGGACAGATCTGCCTCCAAAACTTCATCCAGGGATGGATGCTGTTATGATTTATGCCCTGAATGGGACCTCAGCACCAACGCCATCGTTTCCACAGTGCTGTGGTTGCCGCCGCTGAACTTGTGTCCTTTAGCTCCCAGGGGCTGTGGCTGACAGGAAGCACCACAGAGCTGGGAGCTGCAGGCTGGCAAAGCAGCTGGTTTCAATAGAAACGGAGACCAGGGCAAGATGGGTCTGCACAAGTTTCTTCCAGGTACAGCACTGACGCCTTATCTCAGCAGCATCTCCGCTTTTCCATTCCCTCGCATTGAAAGTGAAATAAATAGCTGCATGTATTTTCAGCTTATGTGGCAACCTGCTTAAAAATGTTAATGAATCTGAATAAATGAGCCTCTAAAAATACTAAATGTAAAAATGCTAGGGGATAATAAATCACAATGCAATACTCTCAACATCCTTTAGTCTCTCTTTTGCTTGTGCTGAAGGATCCTATTTTTTTGAGAAAAGAAATTCTCTAAGCTAAGGCAACAGCAGTAAAAGAAAGAGGAGAGCTGTCCATCCAAAACTCATGTGGAAATAGGTTTTGCTATACAGTTTAGTCTAGAAACCAAGTCAGTCTACCTTTCCAAAGGGCTAGACATAAAAACAAATTTTTCTGTGGCTTCAGACGTAATTAGTGATGCCCTGGATTAGCTCTGACCGTTAGGTAACACAGATTCAAAAACCACTGCCTCTTTGCACAGACCCAATTCAAAGTTTTCAGTGAAAGTTGTACTTTCATTGAGTAGTGAATTTATGTATTTCATGGATTTAGAACCTCAAAAGATAAAAAAAATTAATAAATTCTTACATTAAATGAATGGGTTACAACATGCATCTTGTTTTTCAGATTATAGCCCATACAAAGCTAGTGATGCAGACCAAGTGCAAAGTGCAATGGCTGTTTTCATCCCTTTCTTTATTTCCTCCTTAAAGGTCATTTGGACCACGAGCAGGATGAGCCTAGTTAACTTTTTAAATTGAACAGCTCACTCCTTTTGGGGGCTTCACAGTGTAATATATCCCACTGAGCTGATCCTATTGAGCTATAAAGGAGAATAGTATTTCTGATCCATTACAGCTAGTCCTAGAATCATTATCATCACAGTTAGACAAGACCTTCAAGATCATCAAGTCCAACCACAAGTGTCCAGCGTGCTGGCCCAGGCTGGAATCACAAACTCTTTGGAATTAGGCGTGGGGCAATGGGGACCCCCTCTGAATGCAGCTGCAGGGCAGCTGAGTCCACCAAGCCTTAGCCAAGACCCAACAGGGTCAAAGAAGCGGCAGGATCCATGGAAAAAGCTCTGGAAGCCAAACAGCACGGGGCAAGGAGAGGCTTGCCTGGGGCGCACCGCGCGAGACGCTGAGGATGTTACTGTAATGAGACGCTGTTGACAGATGAGCTGGGTGCTGTCCAATGCCAGGCGCTCTCCGCCGTGCTCACTCACTTCCTCCTGCTTTTTATCCCTTCCCTTCGCACGGCTTCTCCTTTGGGGGCTGGCAGTGGAGCGGGAGGGCCCTGGGTGTCTGGCAGGCCCCAACTGCAGCTACCTGCGGTGCCCAACGTGCACTGGCAACGTGGCCAAGAAACTGCCCCGGCCATGACACGGGGCACCAAGGGCAGCACCCGCCGTCAGGAGGCGTCCTCAGGGTCTGGGGAGGGCAGGAAAGGAAGAGTAGCGAGCAGAAATGTGGCGTTTCTCAGCAGAAAGGGAGGAGAGGAAACACTTTGCCTCTATAATTTATTAGTGACTTCAGAAGTAAGCAGAAATGGTTAAATTAAATTAGGTTTTAGTGCCGTTTCTGGCCTGCTTGGTTATCATGAATATTATAATCAGGAGATTGATAATATGGATATCTTAGCAGAACAGAAGTACACAGTCCAAAAAAAAGTGTGAGATGGTATCAGCGTGGAAATCCCACTAACAGGAAATTTCAAAGATCTCAAACAGATCCTTAACTGCTGCTGTGGCACAGTTACGGTGCTCCCTTCTTCGAGATTACGCTTTGCTATTTAATTTAAAGAAAAAAAAGAAAAAAGAAAGAAATCTCTGCTCATCATTAGCAAAGACCCATATCTGAAAAAATGATCTCCTCTGCCTGCTAGGTAGGAGGAGATGGGCACTTTGGACAGCGATGGTCTCAGGGAACAAGGGGTGGCAACTCCATGGCCCCATGGGTGAGTATGGAGGAGCCCATGGTTGCCGCCTCCGACCTCTCCAGCCTTTCCTAGGCCTGTTGCAACCGAGCCCCTTCATAGGAGGTTTTCCTCAGCCACATCCAGAGGATGGGAGTTGACAAACACCAGATGCAAAGTGGCTGCTGCTCAATGAAGGCGAGCAATTAATTAAGCAACTGGCTCGCGGCTCATCAGAATGGCTCAAAGCAAAGACGCTTTTAGGCTGCTTGTATCCTAACTAACCGCCGCTGCTCCACCAGAGGTATAATTCCCATTATCCCTGTAAACGGTAGCAGGCATAAGAAGACTGTGAGAATTTTCCCCATAAGCATTAATAGCTAGTGAGACTATTTTGACTGGATTTAGCTTTTCTTTCTCCCTCACTATATGGCTAGTAAGACTAGCTATACACTGAGGGGGAAAAGAAAAGCTAAATACTCAAAATAGGCATTTTTTTCCAAGCCACAAATGGCTTTCATTGTCCACGGTATTTTAATAAGCATTCAAAATGAGATTGCCAGTGCTGCTGCTGCAAATTTCTGCTAAATTTCTTGTCCAAAATCTAGTCTCTTCTCCAGTCTACCAAATATCATACTCACCTCAGTCAGTGCTTTAGGAAGCAAATGAAAAACCTGAGCAAGGGCTTTGGAATGTGGTTGAGATATTATATGTCTTTGCATGAGTGTTTATTCATTTTTAAACATTATTATTTATACCCTCTGGAAGCAAGAGAAAAAAAAATAGGGGATGTACTATAGGTTAGTTTAACAAAACAACAATGATTTGCATTACTACTGACAACTGTCTTCACTCTGCAGGCCTGAGAACTGCCAGATGGTGAATTTGGAATGGTTAGCAGCAGCAAATGTGACCATCCCAGGTTCGGGGAGTCTCTGAAAGGAGGATTTGGAAACTGGAACTCCACATAAGGATACAATCCAGAAGCAGATTTCAGTTTAATTGAAGAGGTGGCTGTGGGTAGCATGCAGTGCATTAAAAGTGCTTTAAGGTCTCTGTTCTATTATTCGTCTTGGTTCAGCTTCTGGAAAGAGGTGGAAAATATCTCCCTCTTCTAAATATATATATAGAGAGGATTATGAAGAAGATGATAACGACTTAACACAGAAGTCATCTTAACAAAAAGCAACGAATAACATTATATGCAGAAGCCTCCACAAGAGTTCAATATTATGTTTTTAGGTAACGACTCAGTGAGTTTTATTTTTATATACATATGTCTGTATGTTTATATATATCTCTACCATGGTTGCAAAAAGTGTTGGTTTTTATCGCTTACTATCTGATATTCCTTTTAACAGCAGCAAGGAGTAAAGGAGCATCCCACAAGCAGCTCAGCAGGCCAGGCAGACAGGGCCTGCAAGACCAGCTGGGATTCACATGGAGCTTGGTAAATCCTGCAGCTGGTGCAGCTGCAACAGGAGGCATGGCCCAAAGTGCTCATCCTTGTTTGGTTTTCCTCCCTGTACAGATTCGACATGAAGAGAAGACAAATGTGACAGTGTGTGATGTTCATGTCACTTAACGTCGTGGTGCTCACATGAGATAACTGGGTATATGTTCTGTGTTGTCACCTAGGAGCCCTCTATTTCCCCTAAAGATGAGGGACAGACATATGAATGGGGTGAGTCGTTCCCATCTTGGTATGTGTTTAAGACACATTGGGTAGATCCCTCATTCACCCTCTTTTTAGGGTAAATGTCTTCCTTAACCACACTGGGTGCCTGAACTCCATCCTTTAGGTCAATAAGGGGACATTCATTCTATAATAGATGCTTAGAAAAGACTGAGAATGTGACAAACTTACACAAAACTTCCCCTCAATAATCTCTAACTTTCCAACTATTTTCAGCTCAGGACTTCCTGGTTAAGATGAGGTGCCTATGCATTTAATAATCCTCACTGGGTTTCTCATCCAAGGCCTTGTTCAGCCTGCTCTTGGTCTCATACTGAGTTTTACCAAAAACAGAAGCAAAAAAAAAAAAAAAAAGGAAATAAAAAAGGAAAGCATTCCTCCTTCCCCAACCACCTAGCAGTATAGAAATGTATGCAAAACCAGAAAAAGTCATTAAAGACCATGCAAGCACTGGCAGTTCCAATCTTTGGTGGATTATTAAAAGACCAATGAAGTGACAAGGCAGAAACAATTTCAAAATATTTTCTGCTAAAATATGATGTCATGACATAAAAACTACAGGTAAAGCTCCTAACATCTGCTGATTCCCAAGAAGACCCCATGCAGGCAGATGAAGAATGTCTAAGGCTGCCCTAGCACATGATCAGGAAAATATTGGCTGTTTGTTAAATTCTGAAGATCTATGAGAAATTACATGAAGTTATATTTTACCCACATTAAGCAAATGAAAAGCAGCTATTGCACTATCTAAGAATGGAAAATCAGATTCCTTATACATTTCTCTATGCTTCCCTGATCATCTTCTGGTAAAAGAGCCTACCTTCAAGTCCCATTTTTTAAGACTGGTGTGTTCAAGAGTACCATTCTGCCTGTCTCCATTTCTCCTGATGATTCCCAAATTTAAAATGTGCTCTTTTATTCCTCATCTACGACCATAAAGTTTACAAGTTTATTTACATCTCCTTGTTCTAGACATTTATCTAATTAAGATTCTAAAATACTGGGGCAATAACCGTAACTTTCGTAGAACAGAAATGTATTTCTTTAAAAATAGAAATGTAAACACTAAGCTGAGCCAACACATTCATAAAGAAATTCTAGGCAGAAAGTACACTTGAATGTAGGTCAAGAAGACAAGTCAGTAGTGTAGGACAAAGTAGGAATGGCAAGTATTTTAAAACCATGTGTAATAAGCTCAGGAAATTCATAGTGATGTTCTTCCTCTTTTTGGAGAAAACATAAGGGCAGAGCTAAGGTTGTCAGGGTTATAAATAATTAAGATAGAAGATGGTAGATGAATTACTTGGGCAGAAAAAATAACATTCAATAAGGAATTGAAATTTAGCTGTTACCTTAGAGCTGCAGCTACGAGAGGCCGATAGCAAATGATAGCACCTCTCCTGAGGTTCCTAGCGTTCATAATATCAGAAACATTTTTCAGATGTTATCTGGTCAGGCTTTGAGCTCACTAACACTTGTGCAAAGCCCAAAGGCTTCCCTGGCTTCTCTAGACTTACTTTTAAATTACATGGGTATTAGAAAGAGAGAAATGGGCCAGCTTTGGAATCTTTGGTGCTGAGCACTTCAGAGGATACTGAATGGAATAACAGTAGGAACAGGGGACACATCGGTAGATGTTTTCCTAAGTTACGGAGCTCAGGAGAGGTCTCAGAGGAAAAAGGATGACTAATACATAATGCCATAACTTTAAAAGTGAACCTATAGAGACATAGTAGGAAACTACACACTAGTCAGTTTGACATGAGTTGCGAGCAAAAGCCTTTGAAATTCTTTTAAGAGCCAAAAGGGAGAACATTTGGAAAAGCGCAGATTAACTGAAAATAGCCAGCGAGGCTACAGGAAGAGGAGGTCACCGCGGCTCACTGGCAGAGGGGAATTCTTTGCGGATGTTACTGCTGGGCTGTGCGAGGGGCTGCGGCCTTGTCGGGCCGGGAGCTTCTGAGAGCGGCCTGACAAGCGCCGCGGTGGTAACTAATGGGCAAGGCGCGGAGTGTGTGGAACTGGGAAAGGCTCCGTACATTTGGACTAAAGCACAGATTACAGAAGGCAACCTAAAATGGAAAATTTTCAAGCTGGAAGAGGGCTACGCAGAGCACTGCAGGAACTTGAGCTGGCTGGAAGAAAGAGAGAAAGAGAGAGATAGAAAGAGAGAGAGAAAGAGAGAGAGAGATAGAAAGGGAGAGAGAGAGAAAAAAAGAGAAAGAGAGAGAAAGAGAGAGAAAAAAAGAGAGAAAAGAAAGAAAGAAAGAAAGAAAGAAAGAAAGAAAGAAAGAAAGAAAGAAAGAAAGAAAGAAAGAAAGAAAGAA
>JAUBOD010001026.1:264762-290820 GCA_032353885.1 Nothura maculosa
AGAAAGAAAGAAAGAAAGAAAGAAAGAAAGAAAGAAAGAAAGAAAGAAAGAAAGAAAGAAAGAAAGAAAGAAAAGAGAAAAAGAGAGCAAGAGAGAAAGAGAGAGAGAGAAAGAAAGAGAGAAAGAGAATGAGAAAAAGAGAGAAAGAGAAAAGAAAAGAAAATGAAAGGAAGGCTTGTTATTGATTCAGCAGACGGTGATCAGCATCACCACATCACTTGTTTTTACAGTACTCTGCAGTGATATGGGGTTGCACTGTGCTGCCAAAGATTTCAAAGTCCTTGGCAAATAATAAGCTTCTCAATGCACTGTAAGTTAGCAAGCATTCCTATGCTTTTGCCTTTTTTTAAAGAGGGAAAACAGAAGCACTGCAATATTAATGGCTTGCTCAAGCTCACACCTCCTCCTTCAGCTGTCTGGCACGTCAGCAGTGCTTGCAAGAGAAAGGCAGAACCTGGGAACCAGATCCTGGCAGGTAAATGAAAGAGCAAACATTTTTTCAGTGCTTTATTTTACAATAGGCATGCTTCGAATTTGGGGGACAGGTCTTGTGTGTCAGCAGAGCTCTGCTGAGCGGAAGGCAGCACGATGACTTCTCCACCCCAGGGATTTGTCTCTCGAAATCTACCTACCTCTCTGCTGCCTTGGCTCCACTTGGCCAAGTGGCTGGGGGCACCGCAGGGACATTCAGGGTGACTGCCCCAGGGGCACCCCTGGAGCAAGCCAGTTATCAGAAACCACCACCAAGCGCCTCCCTGGAGAAGTCCTGCATTCACCTGAGGTTTGGAAGATACAGATGGAAGCAGTATCACATTGCCATTCCAGCTAATTCCCAGCAGGAAACTCAAGCAAAGCCCATTCGTGCAGCTCAAAAACTTCCCGTAGGACGGCACCCCTGCGCTTACTGCGTTTATCAGTGTCTCACTGGCAGCAGTGGGAATCATCTCCCATCAGCTCAGAAGGAGCAACGCTTGGCTCTTTCCAAAATGTGTCAGCCCTTAATGCCTGTCCCATGATCCCTGGAGGAATCTCATCTCCAGGCTTCACTGTTCCACCTCATCCGTGCTCCTCCAGCTGCCAGGGGCTGGCACTTTCCTCCAGAGGCTCCTTTGGAGGCTCCTTTTCCCTCTCATTTTGAGGTGCTGCTTTGCCCTGTTTTACACATTCTTATTAGTTTTCCTGGGGCATTTTGACCAGATGAAGATAAGCAGCAGCTTACCCCCACACACTTGTTTGTCTTCCTATTTTCACGTAGGAAAAACAGAAAAGGACTTTCAGGGCCTGCGTTTCCTATTTGAGCCGTTATTTGAGGGAGCGTCTGACTGAAATGCTCTGGGCAGTCAAGCGGGGAACTTTAAAAGGAATCCACCCAAAATGCAATAAAGCAAATATTTGGAGGGATTTTTGAGGAATTCCGGCATACCCCTACTCCTCCTCCCCCTTTATTAGCTCCACCAGGGTTGGACAAGGCAGCTACATTCCCCAAGTGACTGACAAAAGCCACTTTGATACCATTAATTAAGAAAGAAGTTACACATCTGCATGACTGAGCTACCCCACCAGAGAGGCATTTTCTTGAGCCATGTCTTGAGCTGACATTTCCTTTTCCCAATCTCACTTTTGGGGAAGAGTTTGTTTTCTCACTGTTGGGGAATCTCACTTTTGGGAAATCTCACTTCTGGAGAAGAGTATTTGTTTTCCCTCCACGACAGGCTTTTGGAGCCTGCTAAGTGTAGCTCTGAGACAGCGTGATAAATACTGTTAAGCTACAGGGTAATTTTTTAAATAAAAGATCATGACCTATGTCTCCCTTTCAACAGATATCCAGCCACTTACCAGTGCTGAATTGTATGAGTTGGATTTCACAGTCTAGAGCCTGGTCCCTACTTTGCCAAAAATGAGCTCGGCTTCCTCTCATACATTCATCAGTCTCAGTTCCAGTTTCTCCAAGAGGCCACGTTCACACACTTCACAAGCGATTTCCGAGCTGAGGAAGAAAACAGAACGCCCTCCCGCAGCATGTTGTGTGGACTAAAATATCAAAGGGGTTTCTAAAAAACAATCAGGAAAATTAATGGACGTCTACGAGGAGCCATTACACACGAAGGCAGAGGCATAACCGTGTGCTCAGAAAGCGCCTAAGCTGCAGGCTGCCAGACAGCAGGCAGAAATATTGGGCAAACTTTACTGTGAGATAGCACTGTTTTTATGTTGCTAAGATATCCTTCTTGGTTAGGCAACCATGCAGTGTCCACCGAAAAGCTAAGTAGCCTAACAGATGTCAGTGCAAATTGGAGCCCCATGAGGAGGAAGCCATTTCTCACAACACTGAGCTGCAGCACATATATTTTATTCTGGACACGTCCCCATTCCAGTGTCCTTTTTTTTCCTCTTTTTTTGATATGTGCAACTGGTGTTCAGCTTATGGGAATCACCCACTCCCAGAGCAAGAGAAAAAGCAGGGAAAACAGCAGGCAAGAGGCCTGGAGGACCTGCCAAGGGGGTGTCGGAGGTGCGAGGCTGCGACTCCGAGAGCGTTTTTATATGAGGAGGAATGACAGATTTGGGAGGAGACTTCAAGGATTGGGATCTGGTTGACAGAGAGTTTGGGGAATTTAGGAGAGTTAGAAAGAGTTGGGGGGCTGTGGATGGGTTGGTTAAAAAGAAGGAAACTCGCCATGGGCTAGGAGGATTCTGAAGGAATTAGGAGTATTATGGACACCTTCTCCCCTCTCTCCACCTGAGTATCTCTAATTATAGTCCTCTTTTTAAAGGAAAGAGGACTAAGTTGTCCTTTTCCCATCTTTTCTCTTTTCTCTTACACACATGAAGAAAAATACTTGTGCTCCTGACTGTCTAGCACCTATTCCCCACCTCATTTTTTCTACAAGGAACATGGTAGCAGATGTTTATTCTATGCCTATATTCCTTAGACATCCCAATCCCAGGGATACCCATTGAATCTGAACCACGTGGTGTCTTCTAAGAGACAGACCTGCAGCAGATTCAGGGCAAATAACAAGAAGAACACAGTTTTTCAAAGACATCACAGGAGAAGATATGGGCCTAATGCAGGACTGACCAGAATAATGGCACATGTTCAAAGGACAAGAGGAAGATCATAGATAAATCAGGTACCAAAATACACAGGCAAACATTTTTTTAGTATTAAGAGTATGCACAAGAGTTCTTTCTCTGCATTATTATGGATTCTATAAATGTTGCACATAGCTTTACAAAGGGAAGAAAACAAACTCCAGGAAGAGCTTTATATGTATTATGTATACACTAAGATTGCTTTTTTGCATCTCCTTTAGAAGAATAAGAAACTAATAAAGTATGTTTTGTAGCTCAGGGAAAACATAAGGTATTTAGTATGAATTTAAGAGCATGATCAATATTTTATTGTATGTGTGTATATGTATACATATTTTTACTTTGCTTGTTCTTGTGCCATCTGCATGTCTACAAAGTCTACTTCAAAATAGAACCCAAGTGCCTTGAAATCCAAAACAAAAGCCAAAGCAGGGAGCTGTTCCAAGCCATACTTGAGCCAAAGATTTCTATCCATACTGTCCCTGAAACGTTAGTAATCAAATATTTCCACTGCTACAAAACCTATCCTTCATTATTAGCTGCCATAAAGGGGCTTTAATTTCTGTCTATAAGTCTGCTATGGACAAAGCAAGAACTAATGTAGTAAGTTCTGCATGAGATTCTCCTTTCCTTGCTGCTATGCATCACTGCTGACATCATGCCATTTAATTAACTCAAGAAAAAAACTCTGTTTTTTTTATCTTCTCTTCTTTTTTCTTTTTCCCCCCACAAAATCGGGTGTGCAACCATCATTTTTGTGGGAAATGACTGTATGGTTTTGAACATATAATATTTTCTCCAGAATCAAAGCAAGAGTTTTTCATGGGTTGTTTCTTAGGTTTGGATTTTGGTCTAGTGGTTTTTTGTTGTTGTTGTTTTTTTCCTCTTGACTCAGTCAAAATTTTTCTTTGGCATTACTGGAAGACATGAGGGCTAGACAGCTGAGAAATATTAGCAAAGGAATGAGGGAATTGTTATAGCATTGAATATTCCTGATAAAGATTGCAGTTCTGGTCTCCCTCTCTTTTCCTCTCCTTGACCCTCCACAATTTCAGAAAAGACTCAGATACTTCATTATTCAGATACTAAAAGCAGATTAACATACAGCATCTGCTTCTGGCTCTCTTGTCCTCTCCCTTCCCTCCCCTTTGTGGAGTGTTGCCCTCTGGTTCACATGCTGCTTCACGCTACGTTCCCACCAGCCATTTATTGGCTATGTTTTTCTCAAAAACACTGTAGAAGATTTTGAAAGACCATCCCCAACACTTCCACAAGAAGGTCTTCCACAAGACCTTCTTTTCCTTGAAACATTTCCTAGGGGTGTTGAGTGACCAAGGAGAGTTGCTAGGAAAGGGCTTGAGCCAGAATGACCCCGCTCACACTCTCACACTCTTCCAATGGTCCTTTCACTTTTTCTCAATCTAATGCTTCCATGAATCCCATTATTCACCACAAAACAACCTCAGTTTTACCTCTTGGATTTTATCTGTAGATTTTACGTTCCCCTGTAGATTGAGAGAATCGCAACCAAACATGGAGCTACTGAGTCTGCAGTATCTGCACTGGCACCATGGCCTTGACATGTAAGAAATCTCCCTTCTCTCCTGTGCCCATTTGGAAAACAGGGAAGAAGGAGGAGGAAATTTAAGGGCCTAATTCAAGTTTTGCACTGCTTGCCACTGTGGTAAAAACATCTGGTAGGATTGCACACAGAGCTGGAATAGTACTCTTCCATTTTCAACACAAGCTTTATTTATGCTTTCACTGAGATGATAAGAAAAATTAACTATAATAAATCAAACTAAATCAAAGAGGCACACTCTGGAAGTCCTAGCCATGTTTCTTTTTGTTCTCAGGATTTTTCAGTCCTCTTATCCTTTGCATAGTATTTTTGAAGATCTCAATCAGTCAGATTGGTACAACTTAAACTGGGGTTACCAAAAGGTACAAATAGCCACGTGGATGACTGATAAATATTAATAGTGCATGAAATAAGAAAAGACACTGTCCTCTCAGAGAGAGAAAAAGAAGGAATAATGCCTAAGGTATGGGAGATATTACTGAATATTGTAGACCTGAAAAGAATATGTCAAGAATTGGTACACATATGCTATTAATAACATCTTAGGTATCACCATTTTTTGCTGCACAAATAGATCTACAATATATTTTCTAACTGTGTCTAGTAGAGAGATGAAGAGAATGGTTCAGTATGAGGTATGTCTAATTCCTTCACTATAAAGGCATAATGGTATCCTTAAAACAAGACATTTCCCACTCCTTTATCCCCAGCTTCTCTGCCATGACAAAACTGTTACATTGCCTCAAATTACATATGTACCAGATTTAAAATTCTGAATGAGGGATTTAATTTTCTGAGTTGAGTGGTCTGGAATACCAGATTGCACCTGCCTCTATAATCAGACAAAATAGTCCCTGAGGTTCCAACTCCCTTCCTGGTGGGTGACTAGCCATGTGCTTGAGGTTCCAATACTTCCAAATCCATACCTTCATTTCAGATAGTGGTGGCCTAATTACAGCTCATTTATTTCAGTGTAGTAGCCTGCAACTCCCACATCTTGACATTAGACAGAGTCCTCCCAACTCCAAAGTCTACCAACCAAATCCTTGGTTGGACTGGAGGTGCATGGCTTTTATATGCCCTGCTTCAATGACACAGACCTGACTTGGGAGACTGGGTAAAAACATTTAAAACCAAGGCTATGTTTAGACAGAGAGAAGAAAAGGCAGGAAATAAGAAAGCAAGTGCCCACATCAAAG
Source organism: Nothura maculosa (assembly GCA_032353885.1). Taxonomy (NCBI): domain Eukaryota; kingdom Metazoa; phylum Chordata; class Aves; order Tinamiformes; family Tinamidae; genus Nothura; species Nothura maculosa. The sequence goes on from JAUBOD010001026.1 coordinate 270,640, forward strand.
TATCTGTGACTACACTGAATGGCATTTGCACTTTCGGGCTCCCAGAGCACTATTTACTTTAGCATTTGCGGTTGATCTGCAGTCGGACGAAGCAATATAGTTTAGGAGTGCATGAGAGGAGATAATCTGGGAAAACAATGTGCTTTTGCCCTGTTTCCTGAATAGCACCATCATCAAAAAGGGTCTGAAATCAAAAACAAAAACATACAGCAAATTGCACCAGGGTCAAGTCCTGGTCAGGCTGCAACCTGGAGAGTGGCCTATGCTGCTGTCCCTCCAGCCAACGCTTTCCTACATCCTCACCAAATTAGTCACCAGGCAAGTCTTTCATGGCCTGAATACGCTGCTTGAGATACTATTCCTGCATATAAGCAAAGTTCATTTCTTTCTCATGTCTTCCATGGTCTCTCACAAGCCTTACAAAATTCTTTCAGGGCTATTGAACCAAGTGTTGATGATCTTTAATTTAAAGGAAAGCTCAGAATTATTTATCATCCTCATCCTTTGTCATTATTATACTTATGCCTTGACAAGAAATGCAAATCACAGAATCAAGGGACCTGTAGAGATCATCCAGTCCAACCCCTCTGCTCCAGAAGGGACACGCAGAGCACGTGGCACAGGGCAGCACCGTGGATTTGGAAGATCTCCAGAGAAGGAGACTTCACAGCCTCCCTGGGCAGCCTGTGCCAGGGCTCTGGCACCCTCACAGGGAAGTTCTTCATTGTTCTCCCTTTAAGCAGAGCTTAGAAGGGTCATGATTTATCCCACTTGGAAAGTATGGGTCAAACCATTGTGAATTATGAGTTAAAAATATCTGAATTTGATATTTTATTGGGATTGCCCATCTTATTTTATCCATTTTTACAGTCTTACTTTTTGGCATCCTTTTCTAGCCATCACGACAACAACCAGCTGGAGGTTAAAGGGCAGTAAGGAATCAGGAAGCACTTCCACAACCATATTACATAACTTATTTTTCAATCAGATTTCAGCACTGATTTCAACAATTTCCACTTTTTCCTCAGTAAAAAGTCTGCAGGTTCTCTGTAGTAGGAAATGCCATATCATCATGTACAGGTCCAAATTGGCCACACAGAATCCCAAACGTTCATTTAGGATGAAGAGCAGCTCTATAAACTAGGTAACACATACAATGTGCTGCCAAAGATGAATCCATTTAGCATAAGACCCAGGAGTCATTATAACATTTGTTTTCACCAAGTGTTATCATCATCTATTTATTACTATGTAATTCTGATCTATTTTGTATCTACTGAAAAATGTGGTTTTAGATAGAATAACCTTTTGTTGAAAGATTTCCTATATTAACTACAGGAAATATTGCTGGCACAAGTAACACCCAGGGAATCAGAACGAACTTTCCAAGTTATATATTTCAGTACCTGTGTGCCACCTGTGATTTTTACCCATGCAATGTAATCGTAGACTACTGCTATCGGAGCAGAACAGGGACAAAAGGCGGCAGGAGGCATCCCCATCACCAGAGCAGAGGGAGAGTTTATGAACTCTGTATTACATGTACTGAGTCAAAACTTCTACTTTTAAACAAAGTAGGCCGAGAAAAACTGCCCAGTGCTGTCATCATTTTCTGCCCTATTGCAGCTCTTCAGAAAAATGAAGACCAAGGCCCATGTGTTTGACTACCATACCTAGGTTTGCTATTCAGAGCAACTTAAATAACACACTTAGCACTGCATCTCATTCATTTTGTTTTCCCAAGTTATATTCTTAATTATCATGACTGAAATGAGCGGTCACTGAAACCAGCTCAACTCTGCCTATTGAAACTGGCTGGCAATGGGGCTTATGGCCACCCTGTTCACCACACTGGATTTTGCTTTGTATTGCTGAAAATGGGCAGATGCACCCAGCCAGTATTTTGTATACTTTTCTCACAGATTTTTTTTCCAAGTAACAATAATCCTCCCATTTAGTAATGGCACAGAATCTGATCCCTCTGTAGATAGCATCTCTGACCGTCTTTCTAGGTGGACCATCCTGGGGCACAGGATTTCACATAACCAAATTGTTCCCAGTTGGTGCCAAGAGCACAAATTCACCGCGGCGCTGTGGAAAGATGAAATGTCCTTAACTGCGTCCTTTACTTCAGATAACTGGGAGTATTCCTGCAAAAAAATAGGTTCTGTATTCTTTCCCGCTGGAGAAACTGCGTCTTCTATCCATATTTTCCTTCTCAGCTTTTTTCTCTTTCCACTAGGTACACATCTGTCACCACACACAGGCACAGTACTCCACTTGCTACGAGAGCATGCACCACGAAGCTGAACACATCACGGCCTTCTAATATTTTCCATGCTCTTGTCCCCTCTCTTCCTAAAGCAGAATTATTCATTGCTTTTGACTCGGCTTCCTTTTGACCTACGGTTTCAAATTTAGCAGATACTCTTACTGATGTGTTGACATTAAAGCTAATCTTTTCTTCTAAAAGAAAATAACTATATCAAGCACAAAGACACTTAACACTTATAAAGAGAGCCCTCTCTTACTGTAAATTAGCTACTGTAATGGAAGTTTCACCCAGCAAATTCATTACTTCAAATTTATTTATCAATTCAGGTATAAGAACTAATGACAGCCTAAGGATAAGCAATGAATTGAACACTAGATGAATTCATCTCCTAGATGAATTGTTGTCCACTTAATTCATGTCATGTTGTTTTTCTCTGCGGATTGAGATTCATACTAAGTTTCTGCCCCAATGGAATTTCATTTTTTCACTTATTTAGTTAACTAACAAGTCTGAAATGTCTATGAATGTTTAGAGAATCAAAAATTTTCCCTTACTGATTCACCTCAACAGCATGTAGTAACAGGACAAAGGAAGGCTACACCAAACTTCATTATTATTGGAATGAAAGTTGTTTCCAAATGGTGTTTTATGTTAGATAGCGACTCATTACTAGCTCAATACCCAACAGTAACAATATAATAAATGGTTCTTCAAAAACTGCGCTATTCTATACTCCTACATTTTGCTTGAAATTTCTGAACCAACATATTTTCCAACTATCTTAAGTCTGTTATATCACAGAAATTTGGAAATTCCAAGATTACACCAGGAGAACTGCAGTGTTCAGTCCCTACAGGGTCTTGTACCAGTTTCTTCAGTTGAAGATAAAAGAGGCCCAACAATAGGTAATGACAGAGTAATCTGTTCATAGGATGAATGTCTTCCTAACCCCGAATAACAACTGGCCCATGTTCTTAAACATTTTGAAATAATATATCAGTGGTATTTTTTACCTCAGGTGAAAACACAAGAGAAAACACAGTTTGCCTTATCCACAAACTATACACTTGACAAATTCCAGTTCCATTTTAAGCTTCATTAAAAGCCTACATCCCCTTTGATACAAGCGAAGTATTGGCCAAGCAAAGCACAGACTTCCAGTCAGCTTCATGTTTGGCTGTGTGCTTATCTGTGTGCACTCAGCAGGTTCATTTCTGAGCCCTGCATCCTATGAGTGCTCTCATTCCCAGAAACACGTTAGGTAGCAGAAAGCAAAAAAAACCCCAACCATTCCCACTGGGGAAAACCATGAGATGGAATGGAAAATACCTGGATCCAACCAGCAGACTCACCACCTTCAACCAGGAGTGCAAGTATCTATGAAAGAGTTCCCTGATGGCTCAACACTCATCTCGTGCTGGGGAGTATCTCTGTTCTTTATAATGTTGACACACCAAAGATTGACCTGCCAGACAGAAAGAATGACCAACTCGGCTATAAACTCATGCAGCTTTTGCACATTCCTTCAGATTAAAAAAAAAAGTTTAAAAAAATTTAGTTCTAAAAACTAAGCATTTTATATAGTGTATTTGTATATACTACATACAAATAGTATGTATTTGTATACACACGGATAACATTTTTTGCTCTTGTTGTGGATTTTATTCCCCCTCCCCGTCCTTCATCTTTTTCCTCAGTCATTCTAGGAGTTCTCCTTGAATAGAACTCTCTTATCTGTGTTTTTTAAGTGTTTTCTGCCTAGAAATGAGGGAGTTATACCTAGGAAGCCTATATTACTGATTCTTATGATACTACCACGAGGTAATCAAAACACTTGTCAAGCACTGCATATTCTTTGATATCTTTGAAAAATAGAACAAAGTTTTACATTTTACAGGGAGGATTTTTGTTGGTTCAGGCCCCAAAAAAAAAAAAAAAAAAAACAGATTATGGCAAAAAATGGAGAAAAAAAACCCCTTCTCATAGGAACTTCTACTACTTCAGCAAATCATAACTTAGTTTGAAATTCTCTGGAACTTTGTATTTTATAGATGCTTGAGAAGTTTAAGTAAATAAAATTTACCAATGGAAAAAATCATTTGGCCCAAAAGATCTTATGATTTTTATTAATTTGAAGATTATAAAAGATGACAGAATCCATAAATCAAGCAAAAATATTAGGCACAAATAGTCCAACATGTATTCTCACAGTCATATGATAAATTCCCTATGCATTCAGGTCATTCTCATGATCCATCTTCATCCGGTTTTATTAGACTAACATTCTGAGCCTTCTGCTTATTGCATTCTTAAATTAATAGTGGTTAAAAAGCAAGGATGTACTAATACACACACAAACTTCATGGGACATACCTAATGCAAAAGATCACACAGAGTCCAGTAAGGGCAGAAGAAAGCGGCTAGTAATAAGGACTGGCAAACTGCTATATGTCTAATTTATTTTTATTAGCCTAGGGTATTAATCAAGACTAAAGACTATTACCTATTTGTTTAGTAACAGTGCTATTCTTGGCAGCAGGTAATGCACTAAGCAAAAGTAGTTTCTATCCTAAAAGATGGCAATCTAAAAAACAGACACACGAAGGACAAAACACACCAGGAAACTCAGAGATGGGGATTGGCAGCTTTTAAAATATCTGATTAATACACTCATTTAGCCTGAGTACTGCTGTTATTCATGATTTAGTGCAAAGAGCCGTAATCAGGATCTGCGGACCATTTGCTAGGTGTTCTGGAAATACACACAAAGTCATCAAGGGAAAACTAATGGAAAAGGGAGTGTGAGCTGGAAATAAAAGGGGTGTTGAAGCCAGAGTCATTATTAGTGTTACTGAGAGGGCAAAATGAGAAGGCATGATGTGAGACGAGATCTCAGACATCTGTTAGCATTTCCTTCGCTCCCAGAGGAATGGCAGCTCCAGACAAGGAATTAAAAATGGAGAATGAATGAGAAGAAACCACAGGAAGACTCTAACTTGTGTCTAAAGCCATATCCAGGTTTCTGCAAAGGTATTCAGCTTTACCAGGAAGAGTAAAGGGTGTGCTGTTCAAAGCACTCTTGAGCCAAGCAATTCCTTATATTGCTCTGGGATCATGCTGGCTCCCTCTAGGAAAAGGAGAGACTTGCACAAAGTCTTGGCTCTGCAGTGGACACGAGCAGAAAGGGGCCATGGTTGACCACAGCAAGAGAACTCTTCTTCAGTTTTGAAAGAAAGAGTTTTGATACCTCCATAAGAGAAAAGAGCTTTCAAATTCTGCATCCTCTCCAATAGACCTTGCAGCATCTCTGCAGAAGCTCTAGAGATGGGCAGGCAGTTTTTCCTCAGTTTTTCCCAAGTGCTAGCTCCAAGCAAGTTGCCTTTTTGCAAGGCATTTGCTTGAGATCACATAGAAAGGACAGCAGCCCTGAATGAGATGGGCTGCTGAAAAGGCAGCGTGATGAATATCAGTGTTATTGGGTTTTGCTCTCTCAGCTTTTCTTCCTTCCACTGTTTGAATGGGATTTGCAAAGACCTTTGTTGAGGACAGTTTGAGACTCATCCCTTGTCAGAGCTCTTCTAGCATCACCTATATAGAGACAGTGAAATTCTATTTCTATCAGTGACTAGACATGCAGGCATCTAAGGATGGCAGGCATACTGATGTCCTTAAAAGACTGAGCCCAGCTGTGATCTCAGCACTTTGGTGTAAATCAGCACTAATTCCATGACATGGAAATTCTGTAACACTCAAACACAAGAAAAGGCAGGAGAGATAGCACTCATAAATGGGCTCATCTTTTCCCATTTTCTCCCTTTAAATATCAGCCATCTTCCTAATGCAAAGCTATATATCTTCCAGATAAGTGCTGGAATCTAAGGAGCCTTTCTTTGCAGATGGCCCATGACAGCACTTGTTCACCCCCGTAACCTGCAGGGAATGCCCTGACCTTGATACCTGCTTTGTACAGGCCTATTGACCATGGGATTGGACTTTTTTTTCCTGCAAAGTCAGGCAATTTACAGAAGCTACTCAATAATCTGCAGGAAAATGAACCCTTCACTCTCTCCTTCTTCCCCTCACCCTTAGTTTGGCAGAGCTGGAAGAATTCCTGCTCCATCAGTTAATCCTGAGGGACCCCACCCTTGATCTGCTTCAGGGACTGTTGAACATCTTGCAGGACATATTGCTAACTTCTATCATGCTGATACAGTTTACCCTAACTTTTCTGGATGCAGAAACATGAAAATATTTACCTTATTTCTGCCATTTTGCTGTGAATCTGGCACTGCCAATCAAAGAAATGCAACAGTTTGCACTGCTCTGCACTCTACAGACTGCAGAATGAATGAGATCAGCTTTGCCAACTTGGCAGGTGCCTAACTACAGATGACGAAAAAGATTCTTCTGATTTTAAAGAGTGCTACCGAGTTCTGTATGTGGGATGATTAAGTAGGAATTTCCTGTACGGATTTAACAAATATTGCCAGGCCATACTGCAAGAACGTAGCTTTCTTTATGCCCCGACTTGCTGTTACTATTACTTAAAATGGATGAATCATCTTTACTGGAAACTTAAAGGAAACGGAATTGTCTTACTCAGATGCACTGGACCAGCTGCCATCCTCCAGGTTTGGAATTCTACCGTTTAAAGGAGTAAAAAAGTTAAATAGAAATAGGGAACTTCTGTGACAACTCTTTTTAGTACTTAGAATGAGTGTCCTCAATCTACACTTAAACTAGTAAATTCCTAACAAGACCAATAAGATTCCTAAGATTTACATATGGAAATCATCATGTATGAAGACTAAATGTAAGTGCCTGTTGTGTTGCAGTATCAAGCAGGAGGTGTGTGTTTCCATGCAAGTATGTGTGACTGGAAACATAAGAAAATGTAGACAAAAGAGAAAAAGCCTAATGAGATATATCGTAAAAAGCATTGTTAAATTCTGGTCTTATCAATATTGCTCTGCATTTGAAGGTCCTATGACCTAACAGGCAGCAGACTGAGCTTGTGGCTGCCCACCTCCCTCCCTCTCATCCCACCATATGCACTGCACTGAATGGTCAACTGGAAAACCAGTAGGAAGCCACAGGCTTCCATGTTCTCCTCCTTGCACCACCCCAGGGAAACGTGTTCCTGTGAATATCTGTAGCAATCACAGTCTTTCTGTCCATATCCCTCACACAATAACCTCAGACCAGTTGACCAGTTATATCTTAGTTTACTTCATTTGACGGAAGATAGAAGAAAGACTAAGCCCCAAGAAATGAAACAACAAGAACAAAAAAGTGACAAGTTTAAGGAAAGACATACAAATTAGTATTTATATTGGTGGAGAAACAGGTACACCTGGGCTTTTTTATTTTACTTTTTTCCCCTTTAAAACACAGGGGCAGTTTGCCTGATCCACACCCACAGAGCTCCAGATGAACCAGAGCATGAGGAGCCGCTTTTCCAAGGGGAATATCATAAAGGATGCAGAAGGAGAGAAGGAGCAGGATAGTAGTAATGGGTGGATGGGGAGGGACAGGCAGAGGATTTAAGGACAAAGAACACTACTCTTTAAGAAGGCAGGCTTTATTACCTTCATTGTTTATGTAACAGCTTGTTTGTGTATCGCTGAAGAAACACATATAGCACCGCCAATTTACCTCAGAGGAATGTGAGTGGGCATCAGGGAAACATATGCACTTTGCTTTTAAAAATAAGCGGAAAAGAGCACTTGAGTGTATTTCCATAGCGTGCCTAAGGATGTTGCAGTCGGCTTAGGTAGCCAGCTCATGATTTCTTTACACAATTGAAATATTAGGCTCGTTATTATACCTCAAATTAGTGGTAAACATTAAATAGTAAACTTAAAGAAAGGCATAAAGGAATTTTAGGGAGTACAACAGTTGTTTGCACAAATTTTCATTTCCCAGTGCAATTTTCAGCCTTTTTTAAGCATCTCTGAATGAAAGTATTGCTTGCTTGTTCACGTGACTAGTTGTCCTTTCTAGGGTCACAATTACGTGTTCAGAAAGATACACTATTCATGTAAGAATCAACAACAACAGAGAAACAAGCTGGACCTTTTTACCATGTGCAGCATTAAGCAATCCACCTTTTCAGCAATGATCCACAACTGTGAGAGGAAGAAAGTTCTTTGTACTGCTTTGCTATTAGAAGGGCTGCCCTTCATGGTACTATTGCACTTAGCTAAAAAAACTAAAAACAAGACTTCAAAAGAGCTACAACTGCAAATTACTGATTGGAGGAGACACGATTAGAAAGGAAATGAAGAAAATGGACAGTGGAGTGCTGTAATGTGAAATGTGGCATTGATAAATCAAAGGAAACCTGGAATTTGAGCAGAGATATTTCAGTTGATTGCCAAAGATACCTTACATTCTTTGCTAGCACAGTCAATTTTGCATTTGCTCAGAGAGATTAAAAGGCTCGGTAATTGCCATATCATTGAAAATAACATATTCATATAAATAAATAGAGTTCCCCTTTCATTTCTTCTAAAGGAGGGAAAGACTCAAGACAGATAGGAACCAGGAGTTGCGTGGGATAGGAACCAAAGGACTCCTCATTACTCCACATGGAACAAAACACCCAGTTTCCAAATGAATTTTTGTTTCTATAAAGCATTTAAAGGAAAACCACAGGTTAGGCATTGAAATGTGCCATACGTAAAAATAAAATTAAAATATATGCTAAGTAAGTTCACACAGTTATAGAAATGTTCTGCAGTAATGGAAATCAGTCACCATGCAAGTTTTTCATATTCTAAATACAACAACTATATGCATTTTTGTTCATTAATAGAACCTTCCTTATTGACCCACTGTGTTTTTCCATCTGTCCTAATTCTAGAATTCAATGCATCCTAGGAGCAAGAGTCAACAGGGCTTGGGTACAAGACACAGAATATCCTATACTTCTGTAAATTGTAATATATCATTACATGTGATTGTAAAAATTGGCAAAATCAACCATAAATCCCATTCCCTGACAAATATTCCAATTTGTGGAAACAGTTTATACTTTTAGCAACAGTTGCCAAACTGTGGTGCCTTGGAAGGGAAATTTTCATGACAATTTTTTCTAAGCAGCCTCCCTGGTTATCTTCCCTGTGTTCAAGGCCACAGGAGACAGCTATTGAAATTAAGGATTGCTCTCTATCTCTCAGAAAAATAAAATTAGTATGTAAACTGCAGAAGATGAACTATTGTAGCTACCTGCAAGATTTAAAAATGCTGTTAAGCTATTTGCAAAAGAATTTTTAAATGATATTCATGGATTTCCTGAAGGAACAGTCTTTTTTTCTTTTCTTTGTTTTTTTTCTAAATTATTTAATGAGATGTAGAAATGACCCAGGAGGCAAAGCATTCTCCCGTCATAAGCTCAGCTTGTCTAACATAGAGCTCCAAAGAAAGACAATTCACAGGATTTTCCTTTTTTTCAGGCCCTTCTTCATAGTAAGATGTAGGTCTCAGTCATCACTGCAGAAGAAGGTTGATTCATAGTGAGATGTGGAATGCAATGAGCCATCCCTAAGGGAGAGGAAAATAATCCATGCAAAATTCAAAAGGAACTTAGGCTTATTGGGACATCCCATTATGCAGCTATACTCTAAACAGAGCATCAGAAGGGATGGGACTGTCTATTCAGGAGGAACTAGAGAAAATATGGGTTAAAGATCTCAAAGAAGCCTCATGGAGCTTCAAAAGTGCATGGGAACCCTCCCACCACTGTTTTCACTGAGTGCTTTGCTGCAAGTGAGCCACAAAGTTTTGTTCACTGCATGCAATTTGTATCCTTCTGCTTCTTTAGGATGTATGGGTTTAATTAGAAGGAGATAAAATGACTTAGAGGATCATGGTGAAGAAAAGGGGAGGAGATGCATTCAAGAGAATAGGTAATCTGTTGCTTCTTGGAAGGGGAAAACCAAAAATGTTCTTGGCTGCTCATTAGCATAGAGATAGACAATATCTACTGGGGCTGAGCCCTGATGTGAAAAAATATTCACCTCTACTTGAATGTCATGGATTTTTATGGAGCGCTGAATTCTGCTTAGAGAAAGTCTCCTGTACAATATATAGCATATGAGTTAACTGTCTTCTTCACTACATGAAGCAAATGACATGTCTTGTTTTTGACAGTGTATACAAGTGAAATAGAAGCATAGAGCATTATATATAAATATATATATAAATATATGTGGATTAGTATTTGGTACAGGGTCTATCTCTGAGAATTTCTACAAGATCTCTTAAGAACCCTTATGTGTTTCCCTCTGGCTACCATCCTGTTTTTTTTTTTTTTCCCTTTGAATGCTGGTGATCCTCAGAGCTTTCAAAATGTCAGTGATTGCTATGGGGATCCCCTAATGGATATTTCAGGAACACGGGGATTTACATCTCAAAGTTCTCTTTCTCACCTGAGACCTACAGACATAACTAAAATGTAAATAATAAATATTAATAACTTTTCCTGAGATTTAAAGTGATCATTTCAGACAGCAAGGTATTATTGAAGTAGGTCCCAGATGGGCTTGTCCCTGTTTCATTCGTATTTCCCTGCTGGTGTGTAAGCTGGGCAATGACCATTCTAAATGTATGCTCCATATTAGTGTGATATGTTCTTCTCGAATAGGATCATAACAGACACAGCTCAGTTCTTAGTTACAGCAAGGTGAATCCCGAGTAAACCCATGGCTTCGGTGGAATTACACTGGTATATAATCGAGAGGAATTTCCTCTGATGGATATAATTTCCATGCATGATATATGTACGTTCCTCGGCAGTAATTAAGACCAGATGGTGCTTCATATTTACACTGAGAGTGTGTGGTATTGCTTTTCTATGATACCTCAGGAAACATTTTTTTCTGCCGTTCCCGTATGTGGCCGGTGCTTTCCCATACATTCGGCAGCTAATAAGTTACAAAGAACAAGAATCTCGTGCAATTTAAGACTGAAAAAACTTGGCAAGGAACTAGGGAACAGGTGCCTGGTATCCATCTATTGTGAATTTACAGCTGGAAGTGTTACAAGCCTGGTCCTTCTGAGAAAAGGTTAGGAACTCAGTCCCTCCCAAGGAATCTGTGGTGAGGGCTTGACACCGGATTTGGGACCGGATCTGCTCACTGGGGTCTGCGGATGCTGGTGGATTTGGGGTGAGTGGGTGACTGTGGACATGGGGAGTGCAGGAAGAGGAGACTAAGGTACATTTACAGATTGGCAATCCTGGCCCTTCCCACATATATTTTAGGCTTGGGACAGAAAAGCCTGCCAGGATCACCAATTTCTTCAGGTCTAACAGGAGAAACTCTGCAAGACTTGTATGCATAGAGACATACATATATATATATATATATGTATATATATTTACACACATATATAGATATGCACACATATATACAGGCACATATATATATATGTGTGTGTATGTGTTTAATGTTCATGATCCTTTACTCACTGGCTCTGAAACTAAAAGTGATACATCTTACCCTGGCAGAAACATTAGTACCACTACAGGAGATAAATAGGAGACCGACTGATAATCACAGTTACCACCTGTGACTCAATTAATTTATCAGACATAAACCCTACATAAACACACAATGAAAGACTGTTTCTGTGGGGAGGAATATCTCCCTAGAGATACTTGCAGAGGCTAAACTGAGGGTCTTACAAATTTATTACACTCTTTACTTTGTAAGATAAAATCCCCTTAATTGTGTCACTCATGAAAAACAGCTGTAGTCCAGGATGTAGGTTTTTATCAATAATCACGTCCCTGAACTTTTGCACCTCTGAAGAGGGGTGGAATTTTAGAATTAACCTTGCAAATGAACTCTTTAAATATTTCTAGGCTGAATCAAAATGATATTTGATTAAGGGTAGACTTTTAAATAAGATCTTTTCCTTCCCTTTGATTTCTTTGAGTAACACAACCAGCTGGATAAGGTCATGGAGGTGTAACTGAATAACCTATTCTGTGAACTTCATAAGAGTACAAGCAAGGATTTGTAGAAGACTAAGGAGAATGGTGCTCAGTCATTATTCTAGTGAAAAAACACTTTCTTTACATATAGTCAGTGACCCTGGGTAGCCACCAGCACATAAATGATGCTGCTGTCCGTGTCTCACCATCCGCTACCCTCTGCATACCCTCATGTCAAGCTGTCCTGTAATAATGTCAGTGACCATTTAGATGAAGGGCAGCTTCATCTATCAGATTCCAGAAAGAGAAAGGTTCTGCTAGTAGAGCAAGAAGGCATTTTGAAGGCCTTGCTATCTCATTACTGCCAATTCCCATAATTTTAACTAATATCAGTTTGGCTCAGAGTTTGTGGTTATGTGAGAATCTCATCTTTCATTAGAACAAAAAGTAACTTTTGTACCTGCAGAGACAAACGTGAACCTAAAGCCTGGAAGAAGCTTAGAAAGAAAATAAAAAGCACTTCAAAAGGTATTCCTTTAAAAACATGGTTAAAAGAAATTAAAAAAGCACACAGATTTGAGAGATTCTGTGATAATTTTAAAATGCATAAGGCTAGATAGATACATGTTACCACCAGAATACTTATTGCAAATGAAGGTAACAAAGTCTGAGAGCTCATGTCGCTTCCACAGAGCTAGCTGATGATCAAACAGAAAGAAGGGAAAAGAAAGAACACAGAAGAACTTCACTGTGATGTGGATCAAATGAACTGGCCCCTATCCTACCATTCCCTGTCTCAGACACCTTGCTCCTTACGGCATGTACAGGTGCCGGCCACTAGAAACCCCCACGGATATGGACATGGGCAGCCCCAGGTGCAGCCATGTGGTTTAGGCGCGAGGCCTTGCTTCCTGCACGGCCACCACTCCCTGTTGTGGAGCCGCCTCTCCAGGGAAACCTTCCCTCCGGCTAACTCCTAGGCTAGGCCGTGGTGCGCCAAGAGGACAACCATCTGTGGTGGCTGGATTTCACAGCACTGAGAGAGCTGACAGCCATGACGGGAAGGAGCCTGGGCAGACCGTACGTCTGCTTGCATCTTCTCAAAGGGAACAAGTGTCCCTCCAACGGCATTGATGGCGACTGGTTTCGCTCCGGGAGAGAAAGCAGCCATTTCCTATAGGCCTTCCTGGCTGTCCTGCAATCCAAACGTACTTCCTGTAACTAGGCTGTTCTCATTGCTCTTTGTATTATAGTGTTGCACATGAATTGAGTAGCTGCTGTCATTTCCATCATGCAAATTTGCTTGGTGACTGTGAAGATGTGTAATGCCCTTCCCAGTCCTTAGGTTGTTCCCAGTCTTGCCGCATAGTCTCAGCACCAGCTGCCCTTCCTACGTGCTCTGAATTCAGCTTTCTGAAGGGGAAAATCTTTCCATACACCAGTCTTTACTTCAGGTAAATGCTTCACACATCACAGAATGAAGCTACATTCTTTTTTATTTTTCCCAGAAACAAACTTCTTTATTAAATTTTAGTGAGTTCATTTTCTTTCTGGGCCTGAAGGGCCTCAGAGGAGATGTTATACATATAAATTCCTTGAAGGTTGAGGACACTAAATAAGCACTGGTGGCTTTCAGGACAGACAAACCAGGGCTGGCTGATTTTGGTTATCCATAATAACTTGTTAGACATCAGCAGGAGGCAGACACTGAGCAGAGCAGACCAAAGCCCCAGGAGGGGAAGCATCAGCACAACCGCATCCTGCACAGCCCTAGTCAGTGTATCTCAAACTCATAGCAGCGTCCCCTGGATGATGTTAGAGATGACCTGTGCTACAGAGATATCCTTCAAGCAGCTAGGGATATATCTCAGAAATACAGCTGCAACATGCAGTTCACTGGCAATAGGGGAAGCTAATGACTTCAAGCATCCAGCCTCTTGGAATGAGAGGGCTAAAAGGATGTGATGGTCTGAGAGCTTCTGAGATTTTAACAAGGATCCAGAGCCTAAAGGTAACAGAAAATCATGCTGCTCTTACTCTAGGCAAAGACAGCATGAGGAGAGAGGAAGTTCCTCTCCTTTAATAGAATCTCATGATTTCTTTATTAAAATTGACATACAAGGAACTAACTTTTTAGACTCAGATGGATGAAAGAGTTTGTGGATCATAAGACTAACATTTGAGCCTGCAGAAAGGCAAGCATCATTTTATATGAGAATGAAACACTCATTTCTTACTGTTTTTGCAGTGCACGTTGCCTCCACCATCTCCCAATTGTGCCACTCTACTCATGTTTCTTATGCATAACCTCAGTTTTAGCACGTCCCAACTCCTGAGTGCCCGATTTTAGATCTTAAATACTCTTTTAACTTTTTTTTGTAGACTATACAATATAACAAGCTATAAAATAAATGACAGATGACTAATGCAAACAAATCATTCACTGGAAACACTTGCCTCTCCTTGCTGAATTGGTATCCATATACAAACATGGTCATTATTTCACTGTTAAAAAAAAAAAAACAACTCTTCACAAAACATTTGATGAGATCTCCTCTGGAAGATTTACCTTATTCTTTCCTAGCACTTCAAGCTTTACATGCTACACCTGAATCGCTCCTCCCTGAGCATAATTTCTTTTATCTCTTCAAATGTTCTGGTATCCCTGTGGCTGTGCGAAGGATCATCCAAGCAATGGGGGACGAGCAACACTACCAAAGACATTAACTGCATGTTAGTGCTCTTGATGCACAGAGCAAACCATCTGAAATAAAGGAGAAACTTCCTGTCCCTCATCATTTTCCACTACACTTACCTTATGTATTATTTGTTACCCCAGATGGTAAAAAAAATTAAATGGAAATATATTTTTATGTTCCCAGGACTCCTGTAAGTACAATAAGATCAGAAGAGATACATTTGGTTAGATCAGCAAAGGGAGTACGGCAGTGACAACCACTAAAGCAGGTGAAAGACTTGGGGTGACAGTACTGAGGAGAAGGAGGAAGATTTGAACCTTCTTTGCACCTTCTTTGCACCTTCTACATTCAAGCAGTGTTTTCTTTCATAACACGCATAGATAGGTGCTCTCCACAGTTGAAAACGATCAAAACTCAGAGCTGCTTTTCACACAGTTTTTATACATTTTTTTTTCCGTAAATTGGTTTAGGAAGCAAATTAGTTAAACCAACATCTCCCCACCAGCATGGGCTCTTTCCTACCCTGCAGTAAAATAAAAACGTAGATCTTCTCATCCAGAATAATTCAATCATCTCAAATTTCAGATGCTTGAGAAAAGTGGCAGATGATAGAAAATTCTGGAGACAGCAGCTCACTGTTTATCCACGAACAAGCAGAGCATGATCAGCACTGGTATATACTTCTAAGTGGCCTCAAGGCAGGTCTAGCCCACTGGGGATTTTGCCCTCGCTGCTATGAACAGCAGCAGCTACAGCTGCACTAGAAAGCTTTTCAACATGGCAAGAGCCTCTTCTCTGACTCTGAGTCCAGAAGGGAGAGTTTGACCATGTGCATATTGTTGCTCCTTTTTATCCTCTAAATCATGGATAAAAGTGCGTTTAACATGGATAATAGTAGCAGTGGCTGAGGCTAAAATATGACTTGGGAAATGCCTCCCAGCCTCTGTTAGCCCCCTGAAGCTCAAGAGTTGCTTGGGAGAGTGCTAGATGGTGCAAGCCAAAACCATGCCCAGAACTAGCCTCACAAAAGGGTTTGCAACTGAATTGGGGACTTCTTTATTTACAGCTCTACAGTTAGCTAAGAAAAGCAGGAATTGGTTTGAATTATATTAGGAACCTTCCATCTTGGAGCTGGTCTATTGTTAAAATACTTCACTCTAACAGTGAGTGACCTGACAAGTCAAATCTTCCAGCAACACAGCCAGTTAATCTAGAGCTAAAACAATCCAAATATCTAAGCCAAAGGCAATTCAGAGCAGCAAAAGCCTAAAGATGAGGGAAAAAAGCAAAACAGGATACATCCTTATGCCACTGTACAATTTCATCATTCACCCCTACGTTCAACTGCACGCCCAACTCTGGTCCACCTCACCTAACAACAGGCTCTATTAGATCTGGACGAGGCCTCCAAAGAAAGGAAACGGGAAAGATCAAAGGCACAAAATGGTTTTTATATGAGGAACCACTGAGTGGCTGCCTCCACTTGGATGAAGGTCCATAAAATCACGGGCGGCAGAGAGCAAGTGATTGTGACTGGCTGTTTCCAGTGCAAGAAATGGAGTGATCACATGAAGTTAATAGGAGCCAGTTTTGACCTAGAGAGAAGTGGGGTTTTTCACCCAGCAAGAGTAAGGCCTGTAGGGCTCTTTTCCTAAAGAGCTCCATGGATGCAAAAAAGAGCACCCTTTATGACCTGGGGTTACGTTGTACAACATCGGGTGCCTCGATTACCTGCAACCTCCAGCAGCTGTTCCCTAAGCACATCATAACCCCGGGCTGACACCAGTGGAAATGAACTCCATGTTGCTTTTTCATAGTGAGCTTTTTAATGCTTTTTGGAGGTAGCACATAGACCCTGATCAACTGCTAGCACTGAAGCTTTGAGTCCTGCCTGAAATCCTGCCTCTTTCAAATCCTGTTTAAATTTTTGGATGTGATATCACATAGATTGTGGAAGTAAGGGAATGGGGAAGGGTGAGCTATCGAGGCATGTGGGATTTGAAAGGCCCTGGTTCAGGCAGCTTTCTCTTCTGCCACAGGAAATGGTGATTTATTGGTAAAAAGCCTAATGCAGCTGGGAAGGTCTGCTAAAGTCTTGAATTTGCGTGAATATTTCCCACATGAGAAAAGCCCAGATGGGAAATGGTCACACAATGGGAGGGAGAAATCTGGAAAGCAGCAATGTCAACAGAGATTTAATAGTAATAGTGTGCAACAAATTGGACACGCAGTGAAGGGTAATACAGTAGTGAAAGAGACTAAAGCAGTTTGGGTTCCAGTCACCAGAAGCTTCGTTTCAGCTGCTGGAATGTGGGCTTAATTTCTGGGCATGTTATTACCTGAAAGACTAACTGGAAAGAACTTGGAGAAGGGAAGCAAAACTACTGAGGAGAGAGAGCAAACTCTAACAGCATATCTTGATTAAAGGAAGGAGTGTGGAGGCACTGGCTGCACAAAACAGGAGAGTGCAGCAACCCTGAGCACACAGGAGACAGCAGCAAAAGTTATGGAAGAGTTTCCGGACAGTGGAATAAGTCAGGCTGTGGAATGGCCACCAGAGCATCATGATATTTTGGATTGCAAAGAGGGAGGTGAAAACACAGCAAGATCCTGCTGCTTTGGAGGAGAGATGCACTAGAAATCGGAGGAGTTTCCCGCTGCTGAGCTGTACAGCAGGAAATTCATAACAGCTTCGTAACGACAATACAGAGCACACAGAGACTGGACAGGATTCTCAGCTGGTGCAAAACGGCACAAAATTCCAGTCATTCCCCCCTTTTCCACAGTGGACATCTACCCTTGCTATATTGGGTAGGGGAGGAAGAGATGGAAAGATGAACTTCCTGGCCTGAATAAAGTAAGGAGATATCACATGATTTTAAACGGCGCAATATCCTTATACATAAATTATTTCTGAAGCCTTCTACATGATAAATCACTACATTGTGCACAAATTGTTATCCTACTTATAACAATAACAGCTAAAACACATTTATAGAAGATTTTCACAATAGTGTCCATATTCTGATTGAATAATTTTTCAATAGTTTTATGCTATTATTTTAATGAAAAAAGTGAACAAAATATAAGTTTAAATACTAGTGAGTATCCAAATTAGTCTGTACTCCCTCACCCTTCAAAAGAAGGGAATCAGAATTAACAGCATCCTGATTGTTATTTACACTACTGATTCTGTGCAGGATTCAAGAGATGTACAGAAACCTCTATAATGCATAAGAGATTCTGTCCCTCCGTGTTTAGCGTTAATGCTTTCGCATTATCAACAGCCTCAAATGCCTTGTATCAACAGCCTCAACCTAGGTAAATCACTACAGATCACCTACCAAGTGCAGAAAACATTCAGTCCAAAGCACAGGACTTAGGGCGCTCTTTAGCCTTAACACTGCATTTCCTAGCTTTCCTTGCCTTTCCAGACCGCTGGAGTTATCTTCCCGTCGTACGCGGCGTGGATGCCTGAGTCGCAGTCTCGAGCCTGCTTGCCAGGTAAGTATCAGCCGTGTGGCTTTACCATGATCCCCTCTCGGAAGGCCGTCCGTGAGCAAAGCGGGAATGGTAAGGAGCCCGGATCAGCGCCGGGTGCTGTGAACGCACCGGCTGCTGCTGCTCCGGCCCAAAGCCGGGATAAGGGCGCCTTGTTATCTCCGTGTTTAGCATTCCGCGGATGCACAAGCTGCGCTGCGCCAGGCGTCACGCTCGGAGCTTCGGGAGACATGATTCGGGATGCACTGAACTTACAGAGCTATCGCTCTATATAGAGCTGTAGAGATGCGGGCAGCCAAGCTGTAGGCTCGCGCCTGGACCTGTGTTTGCCTTCAGTTAGTCCACGTTTAAGGATGCCCATCTACTTAGTATTGCATATATGGATGAGCACCTACTTAGTTATCTTTCTTCTGGTTTCCAGTGAAGAAGGAAGAAAAAGAAAAAATAAAAGAGAAAGTAATGGTTTTGCACAGAAACTGTGTTTTATGCAGCTCTTCACACCAGTAGTGCCATCCAGCTCTCACACCATCAAGGACAGCACTTTCCTTCTCATCTTGGAATAAATCCTTGGCCATTTGAAACAGTTTTCCACCGAATACAGAAAGCCACCTGGCAACACATTACAGGACTCAGTCCATAGCATGCATCCTTACACGTTTATGACTTTATACATTGCAAGTTTTATCAACTTATTTCACCCAGGCTTAGTGGGGAGCAGCCTGGTGAAGGGTCGTAAGTCTGGGGACAACTTTTGTCTTTCAGCAGAACTGGTGCCTCTACGGGGTCCCTATAGGCTTCTGGGGAGAACTGAGCCTTACTGCACACCTAGCAGATTGCTGGTATGCCCACCTCCGAACAGGAGGAACTGAAACCCAGCTTTTCCACAGGCCTTGCAGAGCGAGGGAGGATAGTCCTGGGCTGAGAGGCAACACAGAGGCAGGGGATTTCACTGCCTCTGAGTGCACGTTGCTCTTGGAAAAGCAAGGCACTCTTTTCCTCTAGAGAAAAACATCAGCCCAGGCCACAGCCGCCCGGGTTAATGTGAGAGCTGCCCACATGCCCACCAGCAAAGCCGAGCATATCTTTGTTAAGCCACGAAGAAAGGATTTCTCTCCAGGCTGCCGTGGCTTTTGAGCCTTGAAAAATCTTATTAGTCAGACAGGGAGGAGAAACAAAGTCCATAGGAGCAACCCACTGGAGGAATCGAGCGGCTGGTGCAGCAAAGCGCACAGTTATGCTGAGCTGCAGAGCCCAAAGCCTGACACATCGGGGCCTGCGGGCCCGGCCCGCCGAGCCCCGGGCAGCCTCCCTGTGCTGCTTCCAGCTCCCTGTGGGGCCGGCACCAGCGCCAGCGCCGCAGCAGGGCCGGGCTAACGGGAGCGGGAGCTGCTGGGTCAGCAGGGCCAGGCTAACGGGAGCGGGAGCCGCCGCCGGGTCAGCAGGGCCAGGCTAACGGGAGCGGGAGCCGCCGCCGGATCAGCAGGGCCAGGCTAACGGGAGCGGGAGCCGCCGCCGGGTCAGCAGGGCCAGGCTAACGGGAGCGGGAGCCGCCGCCGGGTCAGCAGGGCCGGGCTAACGGGAGTGGGAGCTGCCGCTGGATCAGCACAGCCGGGCTAACGGGAGCGGGAGCTGCTGGGTCAGCAGGGCCGGGCTAACGGGAGCGGGAGCCGCCGCCGGGTCAGCAGGGCCGGGCTAACGGGAGCGGGAGCCGCCGCCGGATCAGCACGGCCGGGCTAACGGGAGCGGGCGCCGCCGCCGGCTCAGCA
>JAUBOD010001026.1:290920-363287 GCA_032353885.1 Nothura maculosa
AGGGCCGGGCTAACGGGAGCGGGAGCCGCCGCCGGATCAGCACAGCCGGGCTAACGGGAGCGGGAGCCGCCGCCGGATCAGCACAGCCGGGCTAACGGGAGCGGGAGCCGCCGCCGGGTCAGCAGGGCCGGGCTAACGGGAGCGGGAGCAGCCGCCGGATCAGCAGGGCCGGGCTAACAGGAGCGGGAGCCGCCGCCGGATCAGCACAGCCGGGCTAACAGGAGCGGGAGCCGCCGCTGGATCGGCAGGGCCAGGCTAACGGGAGCGGGAGCCGCCGCCGGATCAGCACAGCCGGGCTAACGGGAGCGGGAGCTGCTGCCAGGTCAGCACAGCCGGGCTAACGGGAGCGGGAGCTGCTGCCAGGTCAGCAGGGCCAGGCTAACGGGAGCGGGAGCCGCCGCCGGATCAGCACAGCCGGGCTAACAGGAGCGGGAGCCGCCGCCGGGTCAGCACAGCCGGGCTAACGGGAGCGGGAGCTGCCGGGTCAGCGAGACGCCGCTCCTGGCGCAACGCGGGGCTTTGAGCTCAGCAGCGCCAGACCAAAGCACCTCTTCCTCAGAACACAACTGGCGGATAATAAACGAAGCAGCTCGAGCACTTGTGCTCAGCCTTAGAGATGTAGCTGCAATGGAGCCGGGACTCTCCGTCTGCTTTGCAAGGCTCTCTCCACATGTCCGGACAGTCAAAACCAAGAAATATTACTGTTAAAGCTCCTTAATAAATGGAGTTCCCTAAAAACTCGAGAGAGTGGAGGCCTGCAAATTTTAAAATTTTATTACAAAACTATGCTTTCAAAGACCTCATTTTGATATAGTACAGTTCAGAAACCTCTATGGCTCTTTTAAAAACTAAGTAACCTTTTCCTTCCCATTTATTTCTTAAGCTATTGTACAAAAAATCTCTATTTCTCAAATAGCTCAATTCAAAATTGATTTTTTTCCCTCAGGAAGCAGTGATACAATTAAAAACAAACGCTCTGTTAAAGAAGAGGCTACTTGGACCCAGTTTTGTTGCAGAGCACTTGGGCAAATACATTCAATTCAATGGAGTGGCAGTGCACTGCAAGAGCAGGTTTTCAGTCCAGAAGTCGCCCGCTGCCCCTTCCCCAGTGGCAAGTGCAATTGCACAGCAGCCCAAGGCAGCTGCATGATCAAGAAACAGGAGGGAAAACCAGGGATGTAATTCAGGTTTCATACCACCTCACTGAGGAAGGTTGGAGACCTTCCTTGGGCTTATTTACCCATCTACAACTTGGAGTTAATTCCCCTCCGCTGGTGGCAGGAACTATCAAGTTCCATCTTCTTCAGGAAGGTCCCACCATCCTCGCTAGAAGGCACGAAGCAGAGCAAAATGCTGCCCATGGCTGAGCTGTGGAGGCATCACAGCCAACCTTGGCATGCCGGGATAGGCACTTGGAAAACAGAACCCGCGCCAGAGCTCCACAGCCACACTCCCATCCACAGGCCAGTCTCCGGGATGCCAGGGAAGATGACTCCAATGAACCTCTGCATCGTTCCAACGTTCCTGGACCACCACTAGCTTCTCAGCATTTTAGAAGTGCAACTGCAGGGAAGTCAGGTGACACCTGCACGTATGAGGATGCATCGAACTGCCAGAGCAGGCTGCAAGGCTCCGCATGGGAATGGGAGGATCAGCACTCTCCGGACCTTGAGGTGCCTGCTGGCATCTTATCCATGCAAGTGATGTCATTTGTTATGGTCACAGACAGTGATGTGCACTTCAAGACATGCCTCTCAGACAGAAATGTACAGCTTTGCTCAGATGTGTGTCCTCACCATTTGCTCTGATATATGTCTCATCAGTGAGGACTCTTTTCAGTGGTAGGACTTTCAGCAATAGGACTACAGGCAACAGCCACAAACTGAAGCACCAAAAGTTCCATGGGAACTTAAGGAAACATTTCCTGAAAGTGAGCCCTGGAACAGGCTGCCCAGAGAGGTTGTGGAGTCTCCTTCTTTGGAGATCTTTAAAACCCGCCTGGATGCAGCCCTGAGCCACGTGCTCTAGGTGACCCTGCGTGTGCAGGGGGGTTGGACTAGATGACCTCTGAGGTCCCTCCCAACCTTAAGCATTCTATGATTCTATGTGAATAATGTCATGTCCAGTGAATAATGCATTCAAGCTACTCATTTCCTCAGGTACTGCTACCCTGTAAACAGCAAGATAATGCCAATATTTTCTAGAATATTTTCCCTAAGGGGAAAACAGAACATTTGCACTCAGGGCAAACGTTGCCTTCAAACATACATGCACAACCAACGGGGACTTCCATGGCACCTCGCCCTGAATGTATAATTGCATTTGGTTTTGAGCAGCTTTGTTTATTTGTGTGCTCTGTTAATGCGCTTTGCACCTCAGGCATGTACTTCACAAATGCAAATTCCTTGGCTTACTGGGGTAATTTATGGCTTTTAAAGGCTAATTTCGGATCATTTTGCAATGGTAAAAGGCACATGTTTCATGATATCCTTTGCCAGGGGGATCTCTCAGGTCTTTTCAAAAAGGGGCAGGTCATTCCCACCTCCCCATGAAAGGGGGGCAGCCCGAGGACTGCAGGCACTCAGCAGGGCTCAGGCAGCCCAAGTCAGGCCCAGGAGGTCTCAGGAAATAGCTATACTATACTAGCTATAGCTATTAGCTATAGCTATACTGCAGGAACAGCCAGGGGCTCTGGGCAGACAGCAAGCACATTGTGCCCTCCAAACAGTCCTCATGGACAACTCCCAAGGGTCTCCCAAAGGTAACTTGGGTCTACCTGTACAGCAGAGTCCCACAGAGCTCCCCAGGCAAGTCATACAGCCTGGCTTATACCCACACAGCAAGAAAGGACCAGAACTTCTTATTCTCTGCTTTGTGTATCTCCAGTCAGGGAATCCTGGGAATCAGGAAATCCTTGAGGAATGAACCTCAAGGTGCCACCAGCTGCAGAGCTGTAGGAAGGGTGGACAAGCTGGAAGCCCATCAAGAAACGCCAAGGTGAAAGACAGATTGGGTTTTTGAAAGGCCAGACACTGTCACCAGGCTTCCTGTGCCTACACCCCTGTGCCCACCTCGACGTGGAACATTTTTCAGAGTCCAAAAGCAAAAACGCCTGGAACCCAAGTAAGAAGCATATGCCACACTAGTGGGTTAGGTATCATACAGATATGAGAGATGCTTCCAAATGGGAATTTGGCAGCCTTTCCTATGAAAATTCGGTCATCTTCTCAGAAGGCCTGTTAGATCTTTTGTAAGAAAGAAATTCTTTGTTTATTCTCAGATGAAGTCGTGCTTGTAGGAAATGCCTGTGACTTGACTAATCTATTTTTCCTGGGGGCTGCCCAGGACACTGAGAAGGTAGGTTAGACTGACTTATATCCAACAGAGAGCCCTAAATTGGTTTTCCTGGCTGGATCAGCACAGTACTAACTTTTATGGCTTATTTCCCACCTTGTTTTGAGAGTTTTATTTGGGAGCAGCAAACATGCAGAATTCACTTCACAGACAGAACTATAACCCAGAAAAGGTTTTGATAAATGCAAAGGGCACTTTGCTCCTATGCGCTCAGCTCATACTGTCAGCCCCAGGTACTAATCCAGCTTTGACCGTCCAACTAAGAAAGCTTTAGATTTCATTGTAACAATATCCTACACGGCTTGGTGAGGGATTTGCCTCATTACCGGGCCAGCTACAATTCTGCTCCTTTCCTCTTTTGCCAGAGTTCCCCTTCTCCACCAGATACCAGGTCTGCACCTTCCCTGGGGTCAAAATTTCTTCATTCCTAGATCTCAGTGCAGGGCCCTCTATAAGACCCGTCCTTACGCAGTGAGTCTCACTGAGCAAGAGTGCCCATTGGTCCTGGTAGAGCATGACTGCAGGAATGAATGGCCCGATTATCACCCTCAAAGTAAAAGAATACTGAAAAACTAACCTTTTAGAGAAAGGTATTTTAAAGTACTAAATACTCTACATGGACGTCCATATGTCTGGAGAATTATTATCTCCAATCATAATTCTCATCATAAAGGTTCAAGTACCCTGCACAGCTGTCCCGGGTCAGTTTGGCTTCCTCCTGGCAACTGTCAGCTGCGTCTTGAGAAAAGATCCCCTCGGAGCCTTGCTAAATTCTGCTGCATATTTCGGCTTGACTCATCTGATCAAGGGGCCATCCAAGACTCAATGATGGTCTTCAAAGCTGGGGATTCTGTCTGCTGCTTCTCAAATGTTTTGAAAGGGACAGCTTATTGTACTACATCTTTCCTCATATCTGCTTTTTCCAAATTTTTTTGAATGCTGTTATCAAAACACAGTTCAATACCCCAAGAAAAAGGCATGGCCTGTCTCAAAACACATAGAAATCTTTGTGGAATTGGCCCTATCACCAAAGAATTAAAAGTACATGAGAATTATTTTGAAGACCATATGCTTTACTTAGACTAGATTTAGACACTTAAGTGGGCATAGGATCATTTTAAAAATACAGTGCCATGTTATAGAAGTTGAGTATACAATAACCTGGAAGAGTTATGATGAAAATCAAATCTAGTGTAGCCTTTTAATAGGGCACTAAAAGTGGAGGGAGCCAAAATTGATAGATGCTTTTGAAAAGGTTGACCTAAGGGATTGACTTGGCCAATACCAAGTGAGTCAAGAGCTGAGCTGCAAGAAAGTCACACTGCTGAGTGATGTGCTTTTAACCCGACCTCAAGCCTCTTTTTTGAATTTTGAGTCCTCAAACGTCTAGCTAGCCTAGTTCTCATTTCTACTCAGCTCCTTTCCTGCTGAGACGAAGACAGGACAAATTAAAATTCTGACATGCCATGAGAGAGCCTGTTATATAAAAGAAATACTGCAATTGATTAGAAAAAGTCTAGTCCTGGAATTTTCCAAGAAAAAATGTCAAGGCTTCTGGAAGTGAAGATAGCAAGCAGAATCATACTTAATTAAGCAAACTGTTAAGAAGTAAAATTTGCTTATCAGCAGCCAGAAGGGCAGAATTTGGCCTTATCCTGCATGAAAATAATAGGAACACAAAACAAAAGCCATCATGTGAGGTCTAGGTTAGATGGGAACTGCAAGCTACATAGCTCAGCCAGGAGTCCTCAACTCTCCATGAACACTGAGGAACCCAAGGCTGTTCAACGGTGTGAGTTCCACCTCTCCTGTGTCACTGTCACACAAGGTTATGTAGACCTGGTGCTTTGGATCGAGACCACAGAAGTTTTAATTCAGGTTGCATCTCCCTGATGGAACTGAGTCAATCTTGCCTAGGAAATACAAATACCTTAGTACTTTCCATTTTTCATAGCACAGTGTGACTAGATAAATAGGATGGGTCTCCTCCTCCTGGGAGCACTGGAATAAGTTTTCCTTTGAATTTTCATCTATGCATTACATATGCATATATGCCCTGTAGCTCGTAAAGACAGTAATGATTTTTCTGCTCTGGGCTGGCTCTAGATATAGATGTAGATGATACAGCTATTGATTTGCAAGGGGTAAATAATCATCTGCGTGTGTGATTGTATGACTGTATGTCCTTTATGTGATCATCTGGGGTTCACTGCAGAACGAACCCCTACAGAGCTGGCGTTTGTCAAAACACTTTGTAGTCCTCAGATGAAAGACGCGACGGGAGCGCTAGGCATTATTAGCATTATTCAAACAGTACGTCTGAAATAAAGCATGAAACTACTACCAGAGCCACTGTGGGGAGGTGGGAGCAGGCCAGGGGTGCGAGCGAGGGTAGAACAGCAGCTGGCATTCTCATTTACCACCGTCAGCACGGATCGCATGTCCGTGTGCAGAGAATCATCTTCTAGTTCTACCTTGGGAGGGGAGAAGGGGAAAGAGAGGGGCATTCATTCCATGTCATTCAGGGAAAAAAAAAAAACCTTAAAGACCTATTTATTATGCTGCTTCCTTCAGGGAGTTTGCTATAGGGTTTTGATTTCAACTATAATATCGTGACTCCTGGAGGGAAAAGAAAACTTCCTTAACCAGGGTTCTCCCTCCTCTCAGCCCTGAATTTCACATCCCTCTGTATTGGTTTCTCTTCCTTATTTCTCCTTCTGTTGCCAGAGTGCATATGCCCATACACACACACACACACACACAGACACACACACATATACACACACACAGAGCAAGAAGATTTTTAAGAACTATGAATATTCCTGTTTGAAGAACCGTGAGAGGGTAAGACGGCCTTGATCCTCTCTGGAAAGCCTGAGAGGAAGTTGTTTAACTCTCCCAGCTGGGATTCTCATTTATTTAGATCAAAATGCAGTTTGATTTGTTTCAGTCTTTTAAAGCTAAGCAGCAGAGCTAAAGTGTGACATAATTTTCATTTCTTAACAGAATCATCAGAGCTCCTGCTCTTTTACATGCAGCTCCTTCACCTAAATCCAGCTTCCTTCTTTACCATGGACCAACAGTTTAGATATGACCGGCTAATAAGTGGCTACTGCTCTTATCCAATAAGAGTTTTCAAAATGCCCCTCCAAATAGGCATCATTTCACATATGATAAAAACAGGATAAAATCTGACAGATGTGGATGGACCTTGACCTCCTGATTGATCTGCACTGCTGAACACAAGAGCTTCAGTCGCTTAAGCGGTACCAGTTCCCCCACCATAAATTACCTGTGGACACACCATCCGAAGGAATGCTGCTCACAACCCGGGTGAACACCCTGCGGCTGGAAACACAGGAGCACCCCAAAGAGCAGGATGCTTTGGGGGTAACGCTAGGCTAGGGAGTTATGAACTGGCCCCCTTTTCAGCCCAGCTGGCCCCAGTGCCCCATGCGGCTTGGATGATACCACATGTTAGGGGGCATTACATGCACCTAATACCCCACAGGCTGTGCCTCCAATTGCTACTGCCTGTGTCTGTGACACTTTGCAGTTTTCCTGGATATTTGTCAGAGAAAGAAGGAAAATGCAAGAAAATCTTTGGGCCAGCTTCCTTCTTTACCTTTCCTTCCTCCCGCCCTCTCTTCTTCCCTCACTTTATCACTTTTCTTTAAAAGTAGATCACAAATAGAAAATTATGTACTCCACAGACACGACCAGAGTCATTGCAAGATGTCTGTGCTTTGCCTTAATCCTCCTTCTCCTACGTGGTCTCCACTTTCCTGCATCTCTGCACAAGTATGAAACAAAAAAAATAATCAGCTGTATTTAAAGCATAGAAAAGGAGTAGGAATAGAACACAAGTATCAGGAGAATGAGAGGGTTTAATACAATATTTTATGAGATGCAGATCAGGTCTACAGAGTTTGCCCTTAAAAGTCCCGTATAAAACATTAATTGTTATTTTATACACTAAGTGGCAGGCTGTACCACTCCTCAGTATTGAATTAATGAATAAAAGAGAATCGTCAGCCTGCACTAAACTCTGGTGAAGGCATTTAGCTGAAGCCTTTGGCTACACAATTTCAGTTCTGTAGCTTCGTTCACATGCAAATTTTCACACTGATAACTCATTTTCACACTGATAACTCATTCTCACCTCCAATAAAGGGGGCTCTGATGCCTGACTCCACTTTCCACCACACTGCTGTGACTCCAGGACAACTCCCGAGAAGTAAAGTTTCATGTGAAATCAGCCCAGATTGGGTCTAAAGGCTGCTCTGGCCACCACAGGGTGCAGGAGGGTGACATGGACAGGGAAGGGACCTTAGAGCAGGCCTAAAGTCTGTCTTAGCATCACAGTGAGAGGCTGGAGTGCTGGAGTTTATAGCCAGATGTGAGTGTTGCAAGGCACAGGAATACTCCTATTTGAGGTTTTTTGCTTGTATTGAGGCTTTTTTTCCAACCTAGGTGTGCATCTGAAATGCCTCTAAAAGTCTACCTAATGATTCCACATCTGCTCCTGAAAAATCAGGGGACTTTCTCAATGCAAAATTTCAAAATGCTGCTTCTGCTCTGATTCATGCGGACAGCTGCTGTGATTGCTGGGGTGTTTCTCCTGGCCTGGCTTGAAAATTCATACTGACTGCAAAACCAACTGACCAGAAGCAAGACCTTCTAAACCAGACACCTCACATTTGGATCGAAATTGAGATACTCAGTCACATAGTAGAAGCTTTGACTGTCTCAGAACTTAGCAGTAATGGCAACTCACTGTTGGTCTCATTGGTCCATGGGAGATAATGTCCCAAAACTGCCCTCCACCTACTCACTAAACATGATTCCACATGGGGCAGGCCCTTACTGCTCATTTTGATATAAACTACAAAAGATCCTTGTAGGTGTATTCCAGAAGCAAGAAACTCAGTTGGAGCATAAAGGCTAAAACAACAAGTGATTCTTCTAGGTGGGTCTTTCCCAAAAGTCCCCCATAGAGGACAGACCTTCAGCTGCTGTTTGTTTTCTTCAGATCCTCCCAGAAAACAGTGCCTCTAGTCTCTAAATTCCAAAGATCAAATTTTAACTTAAAAAGTAGAACTAAACTGGAAATCATGAATTTGGGGTCTTATTATCCCCCAGGCAGTTGTACTCTTACAGTGCTGGCTGTAAAAGCAGCCTGCTGCACTGTTGTGCCAACTAAGCAAAATTCTATATCTAAACCCACCCTAAATACCTGTTTTTTTCCCACAGAGATTCCCAGCTAACTCAGGGCTTGCTCACTTCCCTCCCGTGTAATTAGCTCTCAAATTACTTTCATTCAGAGCAGTTAATGCTACTCTCCTTGCAGTTACTGTGCACTCAGGATAATCAAATACTGTGTATTTAACAATAATGTTA
Organism: Nothura maculosa; assembly: GCA_032353885.1. Classification (NCBI taxonomy): domain Eukaryota; kingdom Metazoa; phylum Chordata; class Aves; order Tinamiformes; family Tinamidae; genus Nothura; species Nothura maculosa. The sequence continues at coordinate 299,675 of JAUBOD010001026.1, forward strand.
GGGACTGAAGACCGAGTGAAAATTCATCTATATCCACTGGTCCCAGTGCAGTAACATGTGCAGGGGAGAAACGGAAAGGGGGTTAGTGCTGCAGCCCTGCTAGCAGCCTCATCCTGCACCAGCCAGGGAACCCGGAGCTTTCCTATGGACTTGAGGGGGCTGAGGGGATCACGGCCCTGCCGTTTTCCCCATCAGTTCTCTGGGAAGCTTAGCTAGGAGTTATTGTGACAAGCAGATATCACAGAGAAGATTTGGGGGTTTTACATAATGCCTTGCAGTACTGGGAATACACATCAACATGAAATATGTCACGGCATTACCAGGCTAAACTCTCAGGCTCCGGTATAAGGGAGAAAGTGGGAGAGAAGAGCCCTCAATCTCCTCTTGCCACTTAAACTGATCCTTGTTCTCCAGTGTGCCCAGGCTGGCCCTAATGAGCCAGGCCTGTTCCTTGGATCCTGAGCAAAGCAGCGGGAAGAAGCGACTAGAACTAGAGGAAATGGCCACAAACTGAAGCACCAAAAGTTACACAGGAACTTAAGAAAAATTTCCTCACTGTGAGGGTGACAGAGCCCTGGCACAGGCTGCTCAGGGAGGTTGTGGAGTCTCCTTCTCTAGAGGTCTTCAAAATCCACCTGGATGCAGCCCGTGCCACGTGCTCTGGGTGACCCTGTGTGTGCAGGGGGTTGGACTGGATGATCTCTAGAGGTCCCTTCCAACCTTAAGGATTTCGTGATTCTCTGACTCTCTCTCTTCTCCTTCCTACCAGCATAGCAAGGAGCCCCTTTCCCTTCCCATCAGCAGTGTCATGAGCTCAGCGAGACACGGCCACAACCCTCCTGGATGCCGGAGGGCAGAGCGGGAAGCGCAGAAGGGAAGGCTGCAGCCCAACCACAGGGAAGACCATCCATGTGTTTCCAAATAAACCACTAGCCACTGCCCTAGCACTTCTGAAAGCGAGTATTTTAATAAAAGCCTCTTTCATTTTACATATTGCAGATAGTGTTTTTCAGAGGAAAACACTATCAAAGCCACGGACTTTGGCACATCCCAATTGCGTTTTTTCTTAATTTTTTAGCTCACTCTAGCCTTGCACCATAAAGACAGCACATAAGATACTGTAGTTATCCCAGCAAGATCAACAGCAAATAAAAATAAATAAATGTTATGGCACTTATAAGGGAGGCAAGCAAGTAGCACAGTGGGACAAATTGCCAAAGAGGCAACTTAGCAGACAAGCATTACTGTACGTGCCCTGAAGCAGAGGACCAAGAGCTGAATCTGCACCCAGGCTGGACCATAAGGAGGGGAAAGGAAAGCTTCTGAAAAGCCCTGTGTGAGACACTGTTGTCGGGACCTACCGATCAGTCCTGACACAGTGGGGTGGCTGGGAAAGGCATCAGCAGGATCTGATCCTGGCAGCTGGGGGTCTGTGTAGGGACAGAGATCCTCCCTCACCCCTGCCTAGCCATCCTCTTCCTTCCCACATCCAGAAAGCGAGGAGGGAATAGGTTCCATACTGGGAATCATGGTATCTGCACATGAATCTGGATGCCCTCGTGAAGATGTGGTCTTCCATGAAACAGGAGAGTCAAGTATCCAAAGCAGGCAATTGAGGGAAAAGGATCTAATCCGAAGACATGCTTCCAGCTAGCAGAGACAGTGAAAAGAAATGAGAAATAAGCAACCCAAATGTCGGGGCAAACCACTACCACAGGGAAAAAATAATAAATAAAAAAGCAGAGGGATTTCATACAAGCCTATAGAGCAAAGAGTGACTGTGGTTTGTAAATGACAAGCCATGGTTCCATGTCAGCTCTAACTCTGCCAGCCATCTGCACGCGCATGCCTGGTGTACAGCCCTGCAGTGGGCTGTGCAGCCCTCTGCTCACCTGGCTGCCCACCTACACCCAGCTCTGTGTGTCCATCTTCACTGGCATCGCTTCCTTGGCACTGGAATGCAGTTACCCCCTCATCTTCTGGGCAGATGTGTCCTTAGGAGCTTGGCTTATCTTAGCATGATCTAAGCAGATGTTAACCAGTGCGCCCACATTACAGAAAGAGGTAGCAGAGCATTTAACTTACCATATTTGCAATTGTACTGTTGAAGCTGTTTGCTGCCAGCTGGAAAGTGAAATCAGCTGCAATGCAATCCTGCAAACAGGGATAAGCAGCAATATCCAACTGGAAAAAAAATATGATTAGGCACTAGTAACATACAGGGAAAACACTGAACAGCCACTGGGTAAGCTGCAGTTGTTGTGAGAAACCCATGAAGCAGGAGATGTTATTGCTCAGGCTCAAAGGAAAGGATGTACTGGGGTACAGGGAGGCAAGGGCATTGCTGCAGAACAGGACAAGCCTGGCATGGCACTGCACTTTGCTGCCCAGATAGCCTCAATGTGATTTCTGGCTGAAAATGCAGACGGACAAGTCAAGGATACACACCTTGGGTAAACCTAACCTGAGTAAACTAAAGTTAGAAACAGATCCCTTCAGCAACCTGGACTGCTGAAATTTGGAGCTTCGTCACCCATGATGGGTTCTCCAAAGAGAGTGCAGGCAAAGCTACATCTTTCTTTCTTAATTCCTACTCTAACTTACAGCCCAGCAGGGATAAGGAAATCTCCAGACCTGCACCGTTACAGGGAGCTTGAGAACCAGGGCCATATAAACAGATTCCACACAGCGCTTGGGGCAAAAAGCACCAGCTCCTGGCAACACCAAAACGTGAACCCAGCCTCCCCACCGTGTTGGGAGAGCTCTCCTGACAACCCCTGTTGCCTTTCAGCAAGTATCACTGGTCACAAACACACTGGGCATCAACCCAGGCCACTCATGAGAGGGACTCTCAGCTACGAAGGTTGTCGCTAATGGCATTGCTATTAGAGAAGAAAATGACAACAAAGAAGCAATTCAGGATTATGACATCAAAACATCCAGAGGAGCTGGAGAGCATCAAGGAAGTCATCAGAGCAAGGGCTGTGAAAGAAACTCAGGGATATAGAAACCTGCAGCCATCTTTCCAGGCGCTGCTGAGCACTCAACTCTTAGAAACAACCCTTGCATTTCTGATCTCCAAAAGCATTTCTGAGAACAACGTCAAAGCATTTGTCCATCAGAGGTCAAATCCCCTACCTGCCACGGCATCAGTGTGCTGCAATATCTTTGCTCCTTTGCTAAGATCCCCCAAGTGGTGCAACAGGGTCCAATCCAGGGCTGATCAGATCACATGAAATAACTGACACAAGAAGCAACCCCAGACTTCCAACTGAACTGGGAAAGGCAACATTGCCTCAGGGTGATTGGAATTCATCCCAGAAGAGCTCAGGTTACCTCGTAAGACCAGGATTCGTCTCACACCTGGGACTGAAGTCCTGTATGAGGTGATCCAAAAAGGAGTTTGCTGCGTGTTGTTCATGAAAACAGAATTTAAAGACATAATTTGTGGTTTTCAAAAAGGAGAGTGTCAGCAGACACTCCACAACTTCAGCAACCCCACAGCTAGGGATGCAGTGAGAGGCAGCTCACTGCTGTCAGTAGCTGCCACTATAGGGTCACAGCAACTCGCTGCTCCCATTTCCACGAGGAAGAGCTTGGGGGGCATGAGGGCAAGAGGCGAGATCGGGGGGCCACATGTGTCTTCTGCAGCAAGGGGAACGACTGCCCACCGTGCCCTGATGAAGAATCCAGTTCAGGGCCAAACGGGGATCCAGGTGCAAAGCATCTGCCTGCAAAAGTAATTCCAGCAGTAGGGACAGCCCAGAGATTGATGGCAAAGATGCACAGGGCAGAGGTGCGTTGCTTGTCAGACAGCAGGGACCATCACATGCCAGCGTGAGGCATTTTCCCAAGGACTAGGTAGTTACTCAATATCGACTGCAGGGCCACAGAAACAAACCTGTTTCCCATGAAGGGCCCTGAGAGGTAACAGAGCGAAGCCCACAGAGAAATGGCACAGAAGGACAGCCAGCATCCTGCTTGTAACAAAAAACAAGACAAAACAAAGACCTGGGATCAAACTGCAAATGGATGTTTACCCATTTGTCAAATAGCTACATAAAGTAAGGACCAGCAGCAGGGTCCAAGTTGCACTGGAATACTCATTAAATGAAGCAGCACCAGATCCAGGATGGTGAGATAAGAGGCAACTGCAAAGGAACAGCAGGCATCCTGCACAAGGGGGTAAATAAAATCAAGGCTGGGGGACACGGCACAGGCTTCAGTCCACAGCACAAGATTAAGCAAAGAGATTTGGCCTCAGAATTATAGGCCAACAAGTTTTGACTCAACAGAATCCCACTGGCATCAGGAGGGGAGCAAGTCTCTGGCCAGCAGCTCTAATACAGAGCCGCTCTGGAGACCCAACACACTCATCAGCTGCAGCTGTGTTACGTAGGCTGGACTCATCACTCTGTCCCAGCAACTATGTCCCCCCATAGCAGTGCAGGGCAAAAGAAAAAGAAAAGGAAAAAAGGAAAAAACAGGGCTCAGGGAGCTGGGAAGGTCTCTTCCAAGCCCAGTTTTTGTGTTACTGCAGTTATTTTTGCTCAGAGGCGAGCTGGAAGAGGATGAGTTGTCACCTGGAGGAGCTCATGGGGAGCACCTGGAAGCTGCTTTGCCTGCACCTGCATCATCTAACATGTAAAAAGCCTGTTTAATATTCCCAGCTTGGAGCGTTCCTGTTCTCACCTGGAATGCAAAACGAGGTGTAATGGCTTATCTCACCTGAAGAAGTAAAAGGTGCTCACTTCTCTGCTCCAACCAGGAGGTGAGGAGATGAACCAAAAGATCCATGACTGAGTTACAGCTCCCTCCTCATCCTGGTCTGGAGCAGCTAAGCATGCTGTATCGCTCCAGGCTGTGAAGTTACAACCCTGTGCATGGTGTTAAGGAGTGCTGTGATATGAGGGGCTGTTTTTGAAGAGGACATTAAAGCCATTTCTCAAATGTCTGCTCATTAAAAATGCCACTGCTGTTTTAGCAAGAGTAGGATGCTATGTCGGCACGGTGAGCTTTTATGAGGAAATGCTGCATCCAAATGGCAAACATTCCTCGTCTCAGGTCTCGTATCAAGCCTAAAGATCAACCTCCTTGATTCGTCAGAAAATCCTGGCTTTAAATTTTAAACCTGGGTTGCCAGTTCAGACTACTTGTATAAATGATCTCCTTTCTCTCTAATACAACCATGCTCTGCAGAGAGAGAGCAAATAGGTCTGCCATGGATAACTAATCCCACCCTGCACTTGCCAGGCCTTCCAGACTTCCTATTCCTCCCGGCTTTGCTTCCCCTCTGTTTTCTAGCTCTTTTCTTCATGCTGTCCCCAGCTGGTGGGCTCCATCTGCCTCTTTCACCTACCTGTTGCAGGTGTCTGCAAATAGGAATAAAGATGATTTTGCCCCATGTTCCACGTCTTGGAACATGTCCATGTTCCATGGCTTGGAAGTGTTGCTGCATTGCTGCTGCTAAGGCAGGTTTTCCACCGTTTGGGGCTTTGAGCCCCTCTTTTGGGGGTTGTAGGAGGCTGGAGGAGCATCAGACAGGCAGAGGCTACACAGGACCTACTGCTAGAATGGAAAAGTGCCTGGAAAGCCTTTGGGAACTCCCAGTGTTTTAGTGAAATCAGGACATTGAATCAGTTTCAGCAAATCAGCTGGGACCCCAAGAATGTCTTGCACAACTAAGAATCCCAGGAACACGGCACATCTGCTAACCCTATGGACAGAGTTAAAAAGAAATAAAACTTCCCAGGGAAAAGGTCAGAACTTTGATTAATATCTCCTAGAAAAGCAAAGTGCTTGATGCCGATCTCCCAACAGTTTTGCATTACTGTAACTCCATTAATTTTCCTGGAGTCACAACAGACTTTCACCACTGCTGGAGCAGAACTTCCCGATGGGTCAGCTCTGGTGCTCTATTCCCACTCCCCCAAATTTCCAAGACGTTCACACTCCACAGGTCTGGGAATTTCTCCGGCAGAGCTGTCAGGGGGCTCGGTAAGTGTATTTTAGTGCCTATATTCCCAGCTGCTCCCTATCTCATACACTTTGCTTTCCAACTCGCCAGCACAGTCTCTGCAGATGGCTCTGCGCGCCAGCTACACCTACACACAAGCCCAAACTAAGTGCCCTCTTTATTTATATATATAAATAAATATATATGCAAGCTTACATATATGTAGGCTTATATAAATGTACATATATTTATTTTTATTTGTGAGTTTTGATTTAGACATCCAGATACTTATCTGGGTAGTATCCAGGGTAAGTATCCAGATACTTATCTGGGATATCCTGGGATATCCTAAGCACCTTAGCAAATCAATCACATAATCAAGCCACGATGAGAGCTGCAGTAGCAAGCCAAATAGCTTTTCCCTGCAGGAAAACAGCCTAAGCTATGTCCCCAGGCCTCATCACCCCCTAAAATTCCTGCAGAATGCCAATTCCCCCAGGTAAAAGAACCACAGTCCCACCTGAGGCTCCCAGATGCCAGTGCTCCTCCTCTTCCTCGGCTCCAGGCCGCGTGCTCTCTCTCACATGCTTCACCACCACCACCACCTGGGCTGGAGCTACACGAGAACCCACGACCAAGTCAACGTGTCACCCCTTGGGTGTCCTGAGCCCGTGTGGGCACCAGGTTTCCAATGTGCCCCTGAGCTTTCGCTCCTGGTCCTCCCATCTAAGAACATCACGTCTTCTTGGCCATAACACGTTACAAGCAGGGAGGAAAGCTGCAAAGCTGCAGGTATCCCGTGATGAAACCCTCACTGGCAACCTGAGCATCCTCCTTCCTCAGCTCTACGAGCAGTAGCACAAGCAGCTCAGCGCCCTCAAACCCAGGAAAACCAGGCGGATTGAGGGCTTGGTGTCCGCATTGGGTGGGAGAGGGCCCATCCAGGCTGCCCACGAGACGGCTCCGTGACCTCTTAATACCGACCACATGGGGGACGCCGGCAACCCAGGAGGAAGAAGACAGTGTTCTCCAATTCACAAATGGTGCCTGTTTGTTTGGTTTGCTGCCCTTCACATTTCCTGCCCACTGCACACGGAGCAGAGCGACGGCAGCGGCACCCACGGAGTGGGAAAGGGGACACCAACGGCCTTCCCAGGGTATCAGCCAAATAAACACACATAATGTGCGCGTCAGGTGGCCTGAGAGCCAGCCATGAAAACAAAAACAACAATTTGCAGGGAAAGCGCCCTCGGAATTTCCCTTTAAACCAGTGGAGCCACAGAGCTGCTGAGTGAGGGCAGCAGCCAGGCCCAGATCAGTGTTTTAGAAGGACAAGATTAACCCATGAGAGGCGGCCAGCTCAGCTGGAGCCCATGCTTGAGCACCCCTTGCATGTGCCCCCAAACGCACTTCTCTTGCCCCCAAAAACCCATCCCAGACATGAGAGAAGTGTCCCTGGAGAAGGCCAGGACGTCACCTGCAGAGGTAACCGCAGAGAGGCCAAACATCCCTCGGGGAGCCCCTCTCTGCCCAGCCAAGGGCTTCGCGCTCCATCTTGGTTCCCGTCGTCGCTGCCGTTCAAAGGCAGCAACGGGGCCAGTCTGGGGCTCGAGTGTCCCAGGGAACCCAACCTCACGGAACCAGGGACTCCGGAGAAGTCTCACACGCACATACCTACGTATACATTTTAAAATGTATGCTTTTAAAATGTATATATTTAAAATGTATATATCTGGTTAGTGGCTTGAAGAGGTTGACTTCTGGGAAGGACGAAAAATGTTACTGAACCCTTGTGGAAAAGCCTGGAAGAATTTAATAGAGAATTACAGCCTTTCTCAAGAATTTAATATAGAATTATATGGGACAGTTAAAAACTACAATAGAAAGGATATGACTCTCTATTAAACACTGCAGGTTTCGGAGCAGTTTAAATAGTGCCTTTTAGTGCTTCCGCAAAGATTCCTATTACATCCCGTAGGGCTTTTCCACACGGATCGTAGGAGCCGCCAGGGAAAGGCTGGTGCCAGTGAGCCCCTAAGCACACAGGACAAGTGATGCTGATAACCTGCATGAGATCAAGGTCTGAAGCTCTGCAGCGGCTCCGAGAGCCTCCGCGAGGCCAGAAGGAGCATCCAGGGAAACTGGGGGTCGGAAGGAGCCTTTCCCATCTGGCGCCCCTGCAAACACATGGTCACGACCACTTCCAACAACCTTTCTTCACACCAACGGGACTTCCATGGGATGTATGGATGTCATGTCCGAACACAAGGCACAACCTTTAGTTTGGACCGAGATTATGTAGCTGCATGAGGTAGGACAAAATATCCTGGGATACAGTGGCTGGAAGCGCTTTTCAAAGGCAGTCTCTGAGGCTCCTGCCTTCAGCCAAAATGCTGCCGGGATTTTATTTTCAGGTTTTGTTTTCCCACTGAATAGCACTTGTGTCCTGGCGTGTGCAACTTATATGTGTAGAATTAGATCCTTCACAAACGACAGCCATGCTCCCAGCTCAACCCATTCCCTCGATCCACTAGAGCAGCAGTGCACAAGGCAGGATGAATTGCAGCGCCCACATAAAGCAGCATTACCCAGGAAAGTCCATGGACTTCTTCCTGCCCATGGAGGATCCATATTGTCTCCACTGCCTTTGCTTCAGTGGCATTTAAAATTACTAAATATAAAGGCTTCATATTCTCTCCTCAGTGGAGGGATCCAATATCCCCAAATCACACCTGGCACTTGGGTCTGTCTGGTCACCCACAGGAACAGGGAAAATTTCTAGCCATGGCGGAATGTTCTCCCTCCTCCTTAGCCTGCAAAGCCTGAAGGTACCAGGGGGCTCAAAAGAGCGCAGGCAAAACTCAGCAATACTTCTGTTAATATTTGAGTGCATTAAAGCTTTCCGTGGAATCCCCCCTAGATCGTGTCCATAAGCCCATTCCAAAGCCCTTCTGTTCAATACAAAAGCTGCTTTTGGATTTTGTTTTTTTTAAATGAGGGCTGGGAGCGAAGGAGAAGAGAGAAGCAGCTAACTAGAGTGTTTGCTCAAAATATATTGAATTTGGGAATCCTATCACGGTCCAGGTGATTTTTGGGGATTTTTTTGCATCCTATTAGACTCCCGACTCTGTTAATGAACCTGAGTATTTTACAGGTTTTGAATGCTAAAATGTTGAAAAGGCCTACAGCTTCATTCAGTGCCTTCCATTCATAATGTCTTAAACTATCAGAGTACAAAAATGCCCCAACTATCCACTCTACTTCATTACAGGCTTTTACTATTTATATATTTTTTAAAAAAGATGGTATGAGTTCTAGCTTGCTTAACAACAACTGAATTTTCAATAAATATTCATCATTTTGACATGGAAAATTAGCTCTTTTTCAAAGTTGAAATCATTTGCTTATGAAATCCCAGCGTGCAAACAGCAGCAGGAATGAATGCAGGTGTCAAAAACGTTTTGCACAATTCACCCAATGCCCCATTAGACTTAGTTGAGAGACACCTAAATGTGGCAGGGTGGGGAGCACCAAGCAAGCTGTGAACCTGCTCTGCCCTACATCACTTGGAGCCAGGGAGAAAAGTCCTGCCTTAATTTCCACAGCACAGGCTCAAGATGCTGCAAGATTTTACAAGGTGGTAGAAAATTATTTATGTGAGGCTTTTAATCTGCATAAATGTGTCTGCAAGATGAGGGTGCAAAAGCAGCAGGAGAGAGAAGATTCCAAAGGCGCCTTTAGACAGAACTTTCTCTGAAGCCCAATTTTCCAGATCTGCCTGTGGAAGAGCTTTCCGTGCGACTTGTTGGCTAATGCCGTAAGACCAGCTGAAACGCTAGTTTGTGCCTGAATCTCATTTTTTTCTAGTTGTCATTCTCTATTATCCTACCGAATTCAACAGCTCACTGGAAGCGCTACTGTAAGGACAGGAAAATTCCCGTGCCCGGTGAAACAAGCAGCAGCAAGAATCCTTCAAGTGGCACCTTATCAGCAAATCCACGGCGGCTTATCAGGAGATAGAGATCCGGAGGTTTTTGAGCTGCCTTTCTGTTCTGCTCCTGAGGCCTGAGGTTTGATATCATTATGGGACATTTGCAAGGCGGTAGCAGCAGTCGCCTAATCTTTCCACAAGATGTAAATCAGTTTCAGTAATTATCATAATAGATGGTTTGCTCATGTTTTCTTGCTGGGAAAAAAAAAATACCATGTCTCATAAATTCTTCAGTGCTGCAACATCAAAGCAGCAGGGTCGGCACGCAGATCCAGAGGGGAGGGGAGGCTAATTTGATGGTGATATATATGATAGAGATTTCATTTAAAAGACCATCCTGAACGGTGTATGCCACATCGAGCCCTGAGATCCTCTAATTGGGAAGGAGAAGCATGCAGATCAGAGGTGACTGCCCTCGAGGAACTGGAGAGAGACCTCGTCAGCAGGCGCTGCCAGGAGCAGCCAAAACATTTGGAAGCAGCACATTAGGGATTACAGGGGAAGAATCCCACTCGTGATGGGCTGCTGAAAGGGGCCTGTCTGGAGCCGGGCTCCAGAGGGTCCCCTGGGACACAGGGGCTCCTGAGGGATGTTGTGTTGCTCCCTCTCAGATGGCCACCCCACTGCCAGGAGCAGCAGCAGCTTGGCCAAAGGGCTCTGGGTCCCCCCGCCCCGCCACGAGGGTCCCTCCTGGTTTTCCACATAAATCCCAGGGGCTGCACGAGGTCACCAGACAGGGAATGCAGAGATGTGACCCCACCAAGCGGCTCTGGTGTCCTGGGCTATGCTCCTGCTGCGGCTATCCCTAAGCCATAACAGCATCCCACTGTAACACCCACGCAGCTCCACACCATTGACTTTGCCCTCTTCAAGTTTTCCTCTTCCTGACTGAAGCAGATTCCAGCTGGAGGGATCAGCTGAGGGATTCTGCCCTCAATGGGCAGAGCAGCTTTCCCAAAAGGACAGGGCTGCAGCACTCCTCTCTTCAGGAATAACAGCTCTGTGTCCTACATCCCAGCGAACAATAAGGTTTGCAGCATGCAGACCTGGTAGGAGCAGAGGAAATGAAACTTAACGCGAGAGAGAAAAACAAGTAAACACTACATATTTTTTTCAAGTGAGTCCATGTGCAAGTGATTAACTTTTGCTATCAAGGGAGGATGAAGAGGGAGCCAAGATCCTCCGTAACCATTGCGAGAACAGAGCGCAGCAGCAAATATGGAAAATCTCCCCAGTTTGGCAGAGGCTGGAAAATATTTATAGTGCAAACACCTTATGCTTGTCCTCCTAACAATGACTCCTGCCTGGCAATCTCTCATCTCAGGAAACTTTGTATTTATGTTCACAGAATCGCCCTGGACACGAAGCTGCTCCTCGATGGGTAACACACAGCCCTGTGAGCCAGGGAAGAGCCACAGGGCGAAGACCAAGGCTAGCCCATCTGCAAGGGGACAGTGTTCCCATTCCCGGTATCCCTGCAAGCAAGGGAGACACGCGGTTGCTGTGGAGCTGCTGGAGCGTGCGGGGCTCCAGGCTCAGGAATTTGGAAACGACAGAGCTTTATTTCATAAGACTATTAAAAATGACATCTTAACAACATCTGCAATTAAAACGGTTCAGGGTAGGAAGAGCCCTTCCAAAAAGACAAGCGGATGAAAGAACTCATTCCGTTCTTATGACTTAAAAATCTGAGAGCACAAACCTGGAAAACTGAGAGAATGGCCTCTTTCCTGACTGCCTTTCAAACAGCTTCCTTAACTCAAAATTCCAGTGACATTATTCTACATGGCAGGAATAATTTCATATTTTGTGTACTCAACTACACCTAAATTTAAAGAATCACACATTTAAACAGTTTGAAGAGGGACTGGATGGTTCAGACGTTTGGTAGAGTTGCCACAGTTTTCACTTTCATGCTGTTCATTCAGGTTCACCTATCAAAAAGCAGGGAATTTCTGTGAAATAAGGTTGGGGCTTTCCTGGTCTGGCCTAAGCAAGAATGGGCCCGCTTCTTTCTGTTATTCTATTAGCACTACGAGGGCAGACAGCCTGAAAGGGCATCAGAATACAGGGAGTCATCTCCGGCCTTCCCAACTCTAGGGAGCAGAGGATGCTCTTAGGGGACCTACTACTGCTACCATGGGTTGGGATTTACTGGCCCTTTAGCTAAGCAGACACCTTCCCATCCCCAGGTGTGCAAGGTGGCACCTTTCCTGAATTCAGGCCAGAACAACAAAAGATGGGAAAAGGCAGAGACAAGGAAAGCCATTGGCGGGACCAAGAGCAAGCAGGAGCAAACGGCAGCTCCAAAAGGCACATCCAGAGGGGAGGAGCGCCGGGAGAGGGTTAATGCGGGCTTGCTACCTCCCTGCAGGAGCCTGCTCGGATGCGCTGGGGCTCTGCGTGGGCACGCACACAAAGTGCCCTCCCGGGGCGCGCGCCAGGCCCCAGCCCCACGCGGGAGCGGGCCATCAACAGCCGGAGAGGGATGATTATGGCCCAACAAGGCATGCCCTGTTGTGCCTTGCTGCAATTAGGAAATTATCCGCCGTGTTCCCAGCATTGGGGCGAGGGCCACGAGAGGCTCTGCCTAAAAGCCTGCGTTGCGGCAGCGCGTGCTTCAAGTGTTGTACCTGCTGCTCGGGCGCCGCGTTCGCCAATCACCTTGCTCAAGTGCCCTTTGAATGACACACTTCATGCCCCGTCTCAGTGCTGTGCTGGAAGATGAGAGGAATTAGCAACGTTTTTCAACCCTCTTTGAGCTCTCAAGATGTGTGGAGCACTCAGTGGCCCACAGGGGCTGAAGGTACGTGCCCCTTGCCAACGCCAAAAAGCACTGTCAGATATTGGGGGACCATTAACTGCTTTGCTCCTGAACAGGCACGCTTGCAACTAGAGTTGAGAAACACTCACTGAAAGGACGAAAAGGCTTTTTCTTTTTGTTACATACTTTTTTCTTTATGTCACATACTTCTTTGGTAAGTGTGCACAACCGCCCACCCCTCAGTTTTCCAAGCAGCTTCCAAATGGAAATAACAATATCTGCCTACCAAAGCTCTTGCGCAGCCTGATCAGCACCTGCACTGCTCTCTAAGCCACCCAGCCGGGGGGCACAACCAGCACACAGAGAGAGGAGATGGAACAGGCTTCAAAATACCCACTTGGAGGAAACTGTACGCTCTAACAAGGCAGCAGCAGTTCAAACAGTGCCTTTCTCATGCAGGTGCCCACGCAGAAGCGTGGTGCTTGCCCAATAATGCCCAAATTAACTAGGGGTGGTGGTTAAGGATGTGGGTTAATGATATAAGAAACATATGTCACTTGACTGTCAAGCCAATGCAGGAGCAAAATGCTCCGTGCATGTGCAGAAGGCTCCTTCCACCTGGAATGAGAAAGATGCCTTCAAACAAACAAAGTGATTGTGGGCATGCTTGGATGCAATCCGAACTGCCTGCAGACCACGCTGAGTAATAGGTGCCTCAAAACAGCCCTTGTAAGAAAACAGAGCTAACACAGACATTGCAGCTCCATCCAGTTTGGGAAAAAATAATAATAATGAAAACAGGGGGATTGCATGCTGTATTAAATTCAGCGAGTTTTACGGCCAACATCTGGACATTGGGACAGCTGGAGCAGTGTTGTGTAATGGCAACGAAGGACAGAATAAAAGAGCCTTAAGAAACTGTCCCGTGATACCTAATCATCAGCCAGTCAAAACACATTGGAACTAATGTATATGAATCACTGGAAACCTTAGATATGTTCAGTAAACATTGCCTATTACAATATGCTAAAAAGAAAAAAAAAAAAGGCAAGCTTTGAAACCGCATGGTACTCGGGAGCCTGATCCAAAGCTCCCTGAAATATGTTGGACCGTTTCCTTTCACCTCGGCGCGTTTTGCGCATTGAGCTTTTTAAAGCTCAGGGCAGCGGTTCAAAAATAACTTTACAGTATTATCCCAATTGTTTATTTGTGTATGAACAGCACTGAGAGAGTACACATGGCCGAGCTGAAAAAGAACACTTTGGAATATTTTTAAATTGCCGTCACCAAAACCACTGACAATATAAAAATTCAGCTATTTATGATGTTGTAACACTGGCTTTAATAGGGATGGTGCTGGGGAAACTATGTGTAATATAATCAACAAACTAACAAACCCCAAGGCACTCCAGAAGATTTTAATATGCAGAATGTTTAAAATATTGTTAAAAACAAACAATAATCATGAAAATCAGGATATGATTAAATAGCTTTAAGAATCAGTCCTGCAAGTTTCTCTCAAAAATTTGCTCAAACTGCTTCACAGTCAGCTCACAAGCTGCAGAAAACACAACATATATTTTAATGTGACCCTCTAGGATAAAAATAAAGCTGTGCTTGTCCACTCTTGCTTGACTTCGAGCTCACCGAGTTAGACCAAGTGCATTTGAAATGAATCAAGATGTTTAACATCTGCCTCCTGTTACTGGAATATTCTCTTCCTATTTATAAACAAATGCTTTGCTGGGGTTAGACTGCGGACTCCATTACTCTGTGGACTTGTGTTTCCTTAGCAATTTGAACTTCAGGCCACAACTAAAAGATTCATTACAAATCTTCTGGACTCTATCAATTAAAGCAAGGGGAAAAAACTAATTCATTAATGGACAGGACTGTCCATTTGTTTGGCTTTACCCAGCCAAAAACTGACCATATGGTACGAGACAGTCCTAATGAAAAAAAATATATTTCTCATTAAAATTAGCTGATGGAAAGTGTCCCTACACTTTTTAGGCAAATCAAATGATGTTTATGTGCATGGCCATTGTCAAGTCTCCCACCCTGTCAAAGCTCAGATATTCCTCCAGCTACTGACGTTTGTTTCTAGAAATCTCAAAACCTGCAAAATAGGGTAAGAACAAAACCTTTGGCTCACATTTCTAGTTTTTTCCCAATGGGTATTGGTTGCATAACTGTCCTCAGCAGGTTCACAGGAAAACAGGGGGAGCAGAGAGATGCAAGGATTCATGGCCTAATACTGCATAACGGACAGATGGGAATTTATATGGATACAGCCATGTCTTTGTTAGAAAGAGTCAGGATCTTAGAAAATAGGATTTAATAGGAATACCTTTGAGAACAGACTGTAAAATGAACATCTCTTCCACAGAAGGATCATGATTAAAGCAGGAAAAGCAATATCTGCAGCACTTCCACGATCAGTCTAACCTGTTTCCCAAAACCTACAATTCCAGCATTTTCATAAACAACAACTTCCAGTGCTGCCCCGTTCCCTGCATTGGCCCCTCTTCCCAAGCCCAAACCAAACTGTCCTGGCTTCAGTGTGGGCTGAGCTCTATCCAGAAAGGACACTGAGAGCTGCTCATTCCCATTTTCTTTGGAGCAACTCTTGATGTACTTCAAGATTCTTATCATCTTTCCCTCTATTTTTCCATCTTTTCCTTTTCTGAATGTTTTCACAAAGTGCTTTCGCAGTATGCTCAGTATCCTCAGATTTATTCGGTACCTGAAATATCTACAATTAAAATTCTATATGCAAAGAGCTTTGGGCTTATATATGGAATGGGAGCAGTTTGTTCTGCTTGATAAATGAAATTAAATGGAGTTTAATTTACTGATTTTGTGCATAAATTATCTTGCTATATCTTTAGGTTCTGAATTCAAGGAATAATTGTAGGCCTTATTCCTTAGCCAATATAAGTTATCCTTAGATATATAAAATCAATATATTCTGATGATTTTTTAACTCAGTCAAGTAACGGAAGACTTACAAATCTGACATTGATTACTTCATGCCCTGAGCAGGAAAAATATATAGTACTTCCAACCTAATAGACGGCTATAAACATGATTGATGTATTTTTAGAGTGTCCTATTTAAGCATTATTTTCAGAGACGACATTTTAATGATATCCAACATGCAGTACATTGCACATGTTGAAAATCTGTCATGTCTCCTTAAGTGTCTTGATAAATGCACACGCATACGTACAATCCCCACCGCGTGACTTCTCTCCTCGAATTAATTTACAAACCTAGGAGGGCCACGACCATACCTGCTTCCAAGGGCAGGGAGATTCTGCCCTGGGGTTAGTGCACTTCCTAAAGTTTGTTTTTCTGAATGATTTGGAGTATCTTCAACACATCTCCGGTACTGAATACTCCTATGCATGTAATCCAGGCCTCCAGAAACTGTTCATTTTGTCCCTGTTCAGCACAAAACAACCACTCACGGCTCCACTAAGGTTCCTGTAATTCTGGCCTAGCTCATGTTTACATCAAGTTCTGATAAGGGTCCTTAGGCCACCAGTTTCATCTCTTTGTGGTCCCTATTTAACCACATTCTCAAAAGGATCAGCCACCTTCTTTGAACCAGAAGGGTCAAAAGTCAGGGCTAAAACCCTGCCTTTGGCCAAGGGTTTGCCAAGACCCTTTGCCTTTGGCCAAGACCAACCTCCTCCTGCCCCATGGTGGAATGGAGATGCCCAGCCAGGAAGGCCTTTTATGCTCTGTATGCCTGGTGCCTCGCATCTCTCCCCATCACCCTCAGATACCTCATTTCCAACGCAAAGGGACCAGGCCTCTCCCTTACAGCCCTTGGCCCGGTGAGGCCGCATCCTGGTCGGAGCTGACTCGAATTCCAGCCGAGCAGCTTGTGGTTTGGGTTCACAGAAATCACGCAGAAAACTCCAGAGCTGCTTTTTTTTGGTGTTGTTGTGAGGCAGTGACCTCAGCTGCCCGATACCCCGGGAGACCG
The DNA here is from genome assembly GCA_032353885.1 of Nothura maculosa. Taxonomy (NCBI): domain Eukaryota; kingdom Metazoa; phylum Chordata; class Aves; order Tinamiformes; family Tinamidae; genus Nothura; species Nothura maculosa. Next base: position 316,383 of record JAUBOD010001026.1, read on the forward strand.
CGTGTCATCATCGCTTTGCTGCGCTGGCACAAAACCGCCAAAAAACGCCCCCCCTGCTGCTCCAAATTCAAAAGAAACAAACCCAAACAGCGCTGGGAGGCAACGAGGCCTCTGACAGGGCTACGCGGCCGGCTGGCCGAGTGGGTGGTTTTTGGCAATTCCAGCTCCTTCCTGAAAGCCACAGCTCCTCCCAAGCAGAGGGATGGATCCCTGTCCCGGAGAATAACTTGGGTCAGGAAAGTCAGTTCCTCATATACCATTAAATATATATTTCATGCAGTGACATAATTTTTTTGATCTTTTTTTTTCTGGTCAAAGTTTACTGTCTTAGAAATTATATTACTTAGATAACTAAGGAGAACTTTTTTTTCTCCTAAGAAAATTTTGAGCTGCTATGAGACACAAATAACCTTTTGCAAAATCTTCAAGCTTGTTTATGACATAGAAGCATAAGCAGGGAGAGAAACAGACTATAACTGGTTGGAAATTACTGATGTCCAAATGCATCACCTAAGATTTCTACAGGAATATGAAAATAAATCACAAATCATGCATCTACGCCATACACATACTCATATTTGCCCTGAGAAGCCTCCTTTGGCTGACCCTGCTTTGAGTGGAGGGGTTGGGCTACATGGTCTCCAGAGGACCTTGCTGGCCTCTGTGATCCTGGGATAAATCCAGAGGTAGCTGGATTTGTATTCAGCTTCAGATTTTAAGGAGCATTTCTGAAGAGAGGTGGAAGTGCAGGCCATGGAGAGATTCACAAAGTAAGGGAAAGATTTCCCCTACCACTGATGTGAGGTCCCGAAGAGAGGAAAGAAGGTGAACGAAGCTCGACCCAGTATAACAGCAGTGTCCCCACAGAGAGGGCAAATCAAGCTGCGAGCAGGAGGATCTTTAGGCCTGTGACCCTGGTGTCCCCAGTCATTGCTGTTAGGCCGTGAAGGAGCATGTGAGACACCTCCTCTCCTGTCCATGTCGCGAAGGCCGCAGCGGGTGGCTCGGGCGCCCATCACTCCAGCCCCACTTGCTCCCCTCCCTTCACCCCAAATTCTGGCTCAGGCGGAGCCCACTCTCCCTGGCACAGCCACACTGCTCCGACATGGCTGCCCTTCCTGCTCGGTAGTTGCCTGCATCCCACTAAATGCTTGTCAGAGTGCCCAGAGAGCCCAAAGTGAGCTCTTTAAATTACGCTTGTTGAAAGATCCCTGGTGCCTGTTCCTGCTTTTTGTTTTCAGCAGCTCTCTGAAATCATCGTTTGTTTTACAGCGATGTTTTGTTTTTCTTCTCCTGCGCCCAACCTACGAGTCATGGACGATGCACATTAAACACATTAAATGGGTTTCAGTGGGGCTGCGGACCATGTGTGCGTACGGCTGATGTCTGGGAGAGCTGCATTTTCATGTTTACTTTCTGCACCAGGAAGCTGTGCAGAGCACAGCTCCCTCATGCACGGCACTGCAGAGACATTTGGCCTGGTTTGGAGCCCAAGAAAGACTATGGAAAGGGAGGCGGCAGAACCGCTAAGGACTCTGCCGAGGAGGAGATGGGAGCGGGAGCCTATTTGACGGGTTAGAGCAAAGTCTGGAAATCTGGACTGCTTGGATTTGTGCCTGACCACAGCTGACAACAGGCAAGTCACTTCACTTCTGCACGGCTGCTTCCCAAGCTGCAGAACTGGGAGGATAAACCAAGTTGGTACCTTTTTCTCAGGGAAGGCCTATGTGGTTTGGGAAGTGCCTCAATTCCCCATGCAGAACCACCCTTTTGTGTTCAAGGAGTAACCATATAATTTTAGAAGAGATTGTTTTTATTTCTAAACTACACTTAAAAGAGGAAAGAAGAGCTCTCTCACTTGTAGAAAAATAGAGATTTCTGTTCTCATTGTACATTTATGACCATGCACCATTTTTAAAAAAAATCCTCTGCCTTTCCAATTTTGCTATTAGTATGTCATAAGAAAAGCAGGGAATGTGTCCAAATTCCAATTCATGGGAATGGAATTAATAACTCTATTAAAATGAAAAAGGGGGAGTAGTGGGGGGCAAGTCTCAGAAGCCCTGGCGGGTGGTAATAGTTGGACTCAGTTGGACTCTCTCCTCCTGGTGACTCATTCTGGGAATGGATAGTGCCTCTGTCGTCTTCAGACATTTAACATCTCCCTAACAAGATTTAGCATCAGCTAGGATGTGTGAACAAATAATATTAAGCAACTTGAGACTTCCTAGAACATCTGTCCCTAAGCAGGGTTGGGGCCTGATTCTGCCAGAGGCGGGTGGGAGTTGGAGAGGCTGCACGTTAAGCTTTGTGTTATTAATACAGGCAGTTGGGAACTCAGGTTGCCAGTCATCCCTCCCAGCTCATGTTTCTGGAGATGTGCAGAAGAAAACAAGGTTCAGAAGAAAGCACCCTGCCAAAAGGAAGAATATTTTAGGAAGATCTCTCTAGATTATATGTAAATTTAAGTTACTAACAGCAAATGAGAACCATTTGTTTAAAGTTCAAATCCTGTCTGGCCTTTACTAGAACAGCTTTCAAGCATCCTGTTTTGCTTCAACTCTGCATCTCAATCCATCACCTTGATGCAGCTTCCCCATGAGAGATCTCCATATCCCTATCCAAACAGTTGGATTTGGGACCAAAACCTTAAGTGCTGGAGCTCTCTCCTGGCAACCTCTGCAGTTGTCAAGTGTTGGAACTCAAACAGAGTATGAGTACCCCTAAGTTGTGTGGTTTCAAGAATCGCAGGCTGAGTTGGTGTCAGAAAATTGAGCTCAAACTTAACCCAGTCTGAAAGTTTTTTGACTTTTATCTTCAAGGGAGCCCCATAGGCTTGATTTGGTTTGTGGATTCCAAAATCTGATGATGCCTAAACTTGCTGGCTATCATTGTTTCACTACAATGCAAATTTACAGCAGATGCAGCTTTACTAAGTTCAGACAGAAGTTCCAAACTTTCCAGTTTTCAGTATACAGGGCAATGTGATGAAAAATATTGGCTATCTGCTTTCACAAAACTCCAGGCAAGTTTTTCAGTCCTTTCTTCCCTGGATATTCTAAGTCATTTCCAGATTTGATATCCACAGAAGGGTTCCAGAATTCATGTTTAGGTAATCAAATGGTGCCAAAGATCAGCTGTTGATTAGGAAAAACTTGAGGACCCTGTGACAAAAGAATAATGAAAGCAGTGTGGTTTCCTGGAGTTTCCAGTGCACTATAATTCATTCTGTGTAATTTATAAGTCCTCTATTTATTTTTGAAAGTTCTGAAAGCTCAACATTTTGTTGATATATCCCACATGAAACTTGCCTCAACATATCTTTGGATTTTTGATGAGGAGCCATAAATGGTTATCAAAACTATAGGCACTGAAGGAAAATCCATGCTTAGTGTTCTAGTAATTCCCGTCCCTGCTTTCTGGGAAAATCTTTCCTGCTCTTCTTTTTTTGGCCATCAGCCCAGATGTTTCCTCTCTCCTCCCGATGGACCTCCTGCACAGACTTTCACAGAGGAAGCAAACGTATCACCATCATTATCAAATTCCAAGGAGCAGCACACATTCCCTTTTTTCCTACAGCTTCAGCTTGGTTGGGCATCCACCACACTGCCATTCTCTCCAAAGACGAGTCAGATATCTTTGGTGACACTCACAATGACAACAAACAAGTCCAACTACACAAATAAGCAGAATAAATGAGAGCTATTGATGAAACAATTCCCACCTGACGGACGAGATTCGAACTGAAAGGAAAATTATTAGCTAATGCAGCCATTGTCAGTCACCTACCAGTAAAATATATGAGTATACTCACAAGCCTATTTGCCATTGCTAATCATCTCTTTCTTCAATATATGACTCCTTTTGCTTCACAAATGTGAAACCAGGCCCATTTCCATTGAATAATCTTTTGTTATAAACTTTCCATCAAGTTAGATGGCAGCCTGTAGGGACACTGATATTTCTACAGGCTACAGGGACTTAGGAAGACTAACTCTTGTGACCTCTTATAAATTGTCTCATAGAGATGAAAAGGTGGGAAACTAAACCAGTGGCTTATACTCTTGGTAACGATGCTTAGGAGAGAAACATCTAGGTTTCCAGTACAGGTTCACATACTAATGAAGACAAAGCTGCTAAGCCCTCGTGAAGAGCTCATGTCAAGTCATCAGTCCATGGATGAGACTGCTGGTTTTACCTACCACATGGCTGCTGAACGGCTTCTCGTGGAGGTGCAGGACTCTGATATCTTTGGTGCTACTGTTATTCCCTGTTGATGACCACCAAGTTCATACTGATGTATGTGAAGGTTTCCCTAAAGAATTCTATCTAAGAAGTCATCTTGCTACATGAAAATCTTGAGTTTCACTTTAAAGGAGGAAATTTCTAGCCCTGGTAAATGTAGAAAAATCCTTGAAATGTGGTATTTCCAACATTTCTCCAAGGACTCCAAACATAGTATCCAACAAATGGAAATTAGGTTATATACTTTCTAAAATGTCATTATTTTAAAAGCAATCTTATGATCTATTTTTGAGGCTTCTCTTGTTATGCTCAACAGTGACAGTTTCTGCTCCTTGACCTCAGCAAAGGCTTGTAATTGGGACTAGTTATTTCATTAATATATAGCAGCCATTGTACTACAGCAACCACCTTTAAAATCTTTTCAATTGCCTCAGGTAACTAAATATTGATACTTCATTATTCACAAGTTGCTTAAGTATTCCCTATATTAAGAGCGGGGAAGTTTAGATAACATCTAATTGCAAAGTAAAACACTGGAAAGATTTGGAGGGTGGCAACTGCATACCTGAATGACATTTATTTATTTAGACGGGCTTAAGAAATTGCCTCTCATTTATCCTAGGCAGACATAGAGCCTTGAAATCAAGACACATGCAATATCAGTTGGCCCAGTGCCTGCACTTGGAAGATCTTTTTCAGCACACCCTAACGAAGATATTCCCTTCCCTGCTTCTCTCAGTTAATCACTCTTCTTCTGCAGCCACCACCCAGAGCAAAAAAAAGTATAAACAGAGAAATCCTCGCTTAAGTAAACTACAGATGATTCTATTAAATGTCACCAAAATAAAAAGAATAATAATTAATCCCCAAGGCTTTGCTTTCTGATTTTAAATTTCTTTGTTTGCTTGGTTGTTCTTTTTCACTCAGCTATCCTTATCATAGAGATTGCCTGAAACACTGGCACAACTTTAAATGCTTTAATGACAGCAGTCAGGATGATGTAGCAGTAACATCAGGAGCAAGGCAGTGGGATAGCCCACAATTTTTTTTAGAGAAGCCTCAGCAAAACTCCCTGGACACAAAACAGTAACTCCAGCATCGACGCCAGCAGCACAGAGAAGTGTGTCACGCTCAGTGAGCTGGGATGACCCACAAAACACCAGCCACAGAATCAGCGATTTCTGTTCCCACTAAGACAAGCTGAGCTGGATTTTACAGTGGTTAACAAGCTAATGAAGGCAAGGCTCAACAGAGCAGCAACACGCACAAAGTTCTCCATCTTCCCACCTTCATTACACTAATAGGCTGAAGCCTCTTTAAAAACAGTCTTGCAAAATGCCTTTCAAAACGCCTGTCGTTCCCACCAGCCCCAGTGCAGTTTCCAAAGGGGCTTTCTGGTATTGGCGCCTTTGAGCCTCTCTTAGGAAGAGGCACGTTGCTTCTTGGATAAGGTGCACCCCATCTGTTCTCCCCAGGGGCTCACACATGATTTCAGAGGCAGCAGTGCAAGTGGTTTGCACTGGGGAGCAGTTGGTTCACACAAATGCCTTGCTTAGCACCAGAGAAAACATCTTGTTAGTCTCAGAATCAGGCTCTTACCAAGTTAAAAAGAGTAAGTGTAACACGGGAGGAGCCCTGCCTTCTTGAGCATCTCTCCTGTTTCTCCACAGAGCTCCTTACTGACTTCTGTGGATCCTCTCTGCTGCGCTGGGCCAGGATCTTTGCTAAACCACTCAGCGACACTGCAGGGAGAGATGAATCAGATGTGTAGGGCAAATTCACCATAGGCTTGTTTGGCCTGTTACCCTGTGAAATGCTAAATGTACTAAAAGCTCTTCAAAATAGCTGTGCACTTTATGCATATACAAAAGCATATGTCTTTAATAAATTCTCCTTTCCAAGCCTTTAAAGCACTTTTCAGTGTGCTGTGGGTCTGAGAATTCTCTGTGGTTTGTGGTCACTTGTTTTTCTAATATTTTGGTCATTTTCCAATCTCCTTGGTGTTGTTGGCTATACCCATGTAATTTCTGCTAGAATTTAATTTTCCACACGGTGCAACTTTATAGCCCTCTGGTGTTCCTTAACACATGAAGAGAGGTTCCTGCCAGTTTGACCAACTTCTGCGTATTCGCGCTTTCAAGTAGGGATAGAATAACACTCACTGACTCTCTACAAAGTCCTGTAAAAGTGCTTTAGAGTTTTAACAGTGTTCCCAACAGGAATCAAATCTTATCACCACCTCCTTTCTGACAACACCTCTTTCCCAAGGTGTGCTGAAGCTCAGAGAGAAAGTCCAAGGGTGACAGTTTACGATTCCATCACTCAAGAACCTCTTTCTAAGGAGCATAAGTAGGTTCCTCAAAACTGTTTCCCACAGGATAGTGCTTTCTCATCAATAGGAATATTGGTTTTGATGCAGGTGCCAGAAGGAACACTTTGAATCCAAATGTAACATAGAAGTCCTGGTCTTGTTTTATTCAGCTTCAGAATAATTCTCTTTTTACTTATGTATTTAGAAATGTTTATTATTTTTAAATGCACACTGATAAATAGTATTTAGCAGGATATTTTCTCTATCAAAAGAAAATACCTCAGCAACCTTTCTAAAATGTTTCCAGAATTCAATTCCAGAATTTCAAAGTTTTTGCTTTACTGCTGATTATAACTTCTATTTGAGACATGCCCAAATTCCTCAAACGCCGTGAGATAAAACTTCTGCTTCTTGCCCAACTCAGAGGTCAGGCCTAAAAGCCATTTGGCCCTAAAAGAGTAGCTCCCAGCAATCTTTTCCTTTTACTTTTGCTGCTTAAGGATCTGCTGTAGCAGATCCAGGGAGTCCTAACCACAGGCCTCCCGTTCACAGTTGGTGCCACACGTCAGGCAGGTCTTCACCACACAACAGAGCAGAGATTCAAGAAGGTGCATTTCATCCAAACCCTTCAATGCACAGATTAACCACACAAATAAGGCACTTTAAGTCTACAAGCACTGCAGTTCCCCCAGCTAATTCCCAGCCAAATTCCTGCTCAGTGCCCCTGAGATAAGGCAGTGCTTCTGCCTCATGCAGAGCAGGCTTGGCCAACAACATCGCAAGCCTCCCTCCAACACAGGCCACAGGCAGCAATGCTGCACTGTGGCGCCTGGGTAGGTTACGAGGCTCTAGAAGCTCTTCTTGCACCAGCTCCTAAAAACAGTCTTTCTTAATCCTGTCACTCACCCTCACTATTCACTTGTTCATGAAAACAAAAAGAAGCTGTTTATAGCAGCAGAGATGGTCGCTCCCCACCTGCTTGTGGGTGGCTACTCAACCAAAACTGCACCTGAGCGTGACAAAAGGCAAGGGAGACCCAAACTGCCACAGCTAAAACTTCTGGATCCTTCATGTTGCCTGTGCCTATAATGGCTTCAATCTTGATAAAAATCTGTCCACCTGTGAACTGTTTCTTTAGAACCATAAATTAACAATTTTTTCCTGTATGAATGCCAACTTTAATGCTTTCGATGCTCTCAGTCCAAGGCTTTTCAGCTGCTTTTTTAAAACATTGGCTTTAGTTGTTTTTTTTTTTCTTTTTTTTTAAGTGCCCACAGCCCCCCAAGGACAGCATTCCAATGCATTAAAATGTATTACCAAAACATTAAAATGTATTATATTATTGCAATATTTGTAGTAGCACTTATTAAAGCTGTGCTCAGGGAGTTGGGGTCGTAAATCCTCCTGGTTTGCATCCATACCCAAGCTGAAGCGTGTGTACGTTTGATAGATGGGCTGCAAAACGAAGGCACGTTCTCCTGTGCTCAATGTGAATCCCTTCTCCACTTATTTATGGCAGTTGATGCTACGTGGGGCTCAGGACAGAGGCCCGTGATCCACGCAGAGCTGACAGTAGGGGAAAGTGACAAAAAATTATCAGCCGCCTGAATAAACATTGGTTAAATCTTTTGATTAGTTTTCTTGGATTCCAGATCAAGAATTAGTTCTAACACGGCCCTTTCTGAGAGCCCAGACAGGCTGCACCACTTTCCTTCTTGTGCAAAAGCCCTTGCAAGGACCACGCTTACTTCAACTCTCTGCTGCCAAGTAAACCAGCACCCTTTATAGACGTTAAAATCCTTCACCCTTTTCTACTTCGTGAAGAGAAGGGAGACAAACAAGGCAGCAGCATGAGGTGATGCTGCCTTAGTGCAGAAGGGACTTTGGGGAGGTCTCACTCTTATGGCTGCTTGCAAAGTTATTGCTCAAACCTATCAAAATCAGGCTTGGTGCATTAAGGCTGACATCAAGAAGCACAGAGAAGGGAGCAGGAGAAAAGATGATTCTTTGACATGACAAATCAAAGTAGAAGACTGTTTTACCCCTGTCAACCTAGGAAATGGAAAACATTCCACAATTTAAGAAGGCTCATGGCCTGTCAGAGGTGAAGATGCAGTAAGCAAGACCCAGATATTGCCGAGTTACAGCTTTTCTCCATCTGCCAAATTTCAAGGGACACAATTAAAATGGGGTTGGCACAAGGGCATGTTGTGGGGAAGGCACAGGAGAAGGAGACGTGAGCTCACAACTTGGGAGCAGAGGATGGGAAAGGGAGGCAGCATAGTCAGGAGACATCAGTTTCTACGCTGTGCCTACATTTGCTGGACTCCACACAAAAATTACTCTTTTTCTCTTATCTCCATCCAAGTAAACAGTGTATTTAGTCTTGACTGAGCATGACAATGCCAGTGATAGCATTACCAGAAAAATGTGCACATGGTGGGCATGCAAGCACGCCCATGGGCATGGCCACGCAGGCCCTGGGATGCAAGGGACAGGAGAATCCATGCATCCAGCTCCACAACCCTCTTCTCTTACATGTGCCCACACAGATCCCCTTACCAATTCTAAAGACTGCTGAGAGGGAGAATTATTATTGGCAGCAGCATCACAGGAGCAGGACCTAGAGGTACTGATACCTCAGCCAGCCACAATGACCAGGCAGAAGACAGGACTAGGAAGTTCCCGATGCCAGGAGTTTTTCCAGAGGCCTGCAGCACTTCAGCACAAGGCTATAATGGTTAAGGGCTAAGAACTATTTGGCTGTATCGTATCCTTGAAACGAGCCACATTCTCGGGCACCCAGGCACAGTCAGGCTGGGAGCTCTGTGCACCACAACCTCACAAGGGGCCTGAGGGTGGTGGCTGGAGCAATCAGGAGATCTGGGACTCTGGTCCCAGGTCCCAATGCACATGGAAAGCCCAGAGAAGCTCCGTGTCTCCAGAGGCAGGAGCAGTAACTGGTCTGTTCCCAGTTCCAAAAGATCCAGATGGACCTCAAATCTCCTACTTGGTATTGCAGCCTGGTACTATCTGTGCAAGGAAACTATGCCAGACTGTGTGACTGCAAAATGCCCCTTGAAAATGGAATTAAAAAAGACTTCTTACTCATTGCCACAGCAATCGATTTGCTACTACAGCACCAGATGCAGAGGTATCATTCCACCCAGCTTAGGTTTCTGCAATCACAACTGCATCTGCACTGGAAAGGTGGGATTTCTTCCCCTTTCTTAAAGCTGGAGAGCTGCAACCGTTGACCTTTAAGAAACTCTGCCTCACTGGTGTCCAGTATCAACAGGGAAAGCAAAACAAGCAGAAATTTATTTGAATCCTGTGGATGGAAATCAGCCAGGTATGCACACACGGCTTGGCCTCGCAGAGGGGGAAGGGAGGATGTATACACAGGTGAAGATAAAAACCTGGAATTTCAGTGATTACACAGAACGTGAAGTCAGCGTTAATTGAATTTTTGATTCAGATCCCGAATTTTAGCGTTGTGATAGTACACTGATCGAGAGATAAGAGCAGTGAAAGTAAAGCCAAACACAGATGGTTTGAGATAGGGGTAGATTAAACTTTCTTCCTTCAAAATAGCTCCTCACACATTACATTCAGACCTGAATTTCTATACTTTTCCTCAGGCTTTCCTTCAATGCCTTTACTTAGATCTGGCTATTTACTCTTGTTGGTAATTTCTTGAAGCAGCAGATTAGTAGCAAAGCAGTGGCTGCTTCAGGCAATCTCCAGTTTCCTCCATTTCAACCACCCTAAAATGTTCCAGTCTCCTTATCTTCCAGAGCCATCATGCCTTCCTGTCTCTGTCACTTCAGCATCAAGCCCAAATTTAGCAAGACCAAAAGCAAACTCCCACTGAAATACCTGGAAGGCTCCAACTCCCTCCTTTTCCACCTGCAGCCCTCCAGTTAAATCAGGCCCTTAACGTTGGAGCTGTTTCCTGCAATTGTGAATCTTCCCATTACTCCTTCCATAATACTAAAATCCAACTTCTTCCTGTCTCTTCATCTGTCTGCACCTTCAGCAATTTCTCCCCTGACAGCCACTACTTCCTCCTCTTTCCCTGGGCTGAAACCCATGTAAAACAGAGCTGGAAACATTATCTCCTTCGCCTGTTGCCCTAAATACGATCCGTCTCTCCAAATCCCTTCACCGGCTGCTCTTTATTCACTGCATGAGGCTCAACCTTTCAGTCTTGATCTTCCAAGTGATTCGCAACTCTGCTGGTTACCTACCCAGGGCCGTCATCTGGTAGCCCTTCCTCCCTCAGCCACGGCTCTCATTTGTTCAAATTTCACGTGCAAAATGTGTGGGGGTGTTTGCACTCCTAATCGTACACAATTTACACAGCTAGTACATTATATTTTTATAAACTGAGGTTCTTAAAGTTTTAAGTGTACCACAGTGAAAACCTGCCTCAACATCCCTTGTTATTTATTAAAGTAATTTTTGCAATTTGTTTACTAATGCCGATCATATTTTCTTATAAAACATGCTCAAGAAAACCTTACCCTTCTTCCGAAACATGAAAATCTCTCGGGGAAGATGCATGGCACAAGGTCCCTTACGGGGCCAGCCAGCACGTACTAGTGCCTCTGCTCGTGTACCTTGCTCTTTTGCTTGGCTGTGGGATCCAGCAAAACTAAGAGCTCTGCTCAGCTCTCCAGGAGAGATGCACATTTGCTTTAATGATCCCATTCTGCCTCGTGTTCTGGTGTGGTTTTGGAGCAGCTGCTAGTTAGGCATGTGGTTAACGAACCTCGTTGCAGGGAATCTCCCTCCCCTTGCTCTTTCTCTGTTGCTGATGTCTCATGGTATCACCTGAAACAAGCTGCTGGAGGGCTCTCCTGCTGCATGACAGACTCGTGTTGTGTTAGTTAAGGTCAGCCCTGGCTTTCCACCGTGCTAAGTTGGGTCTATTAATCGGCTCTGCTGCGCCGTTTGTTTCTCCCCATCAACCACCTTTTCCTTTCTCCTTCCCCCACTTGGTTTTTTTAATCAATCCCTCATGCACTTTGTTCTGTTCCGAGCGAGCCTTCCTTCCTGCTGTCAAGTCAGAGAACAGACGCTGGCTTCATCACACCAGGGAAAAAAGTATTATTATATAATACAAGCTCGCCTTCTTACGAGCGCTTAATGTTCAAAACTGCCCAAGCATGAACTGCTTCATATGACACGGAGCAGGAAATAATTCCTAAATGGAGAAACAGAGGCAGAAAGGTAACGGGAGTTGTGCCGGGTTCACAGAGCTTGTGGCAGGGTCAGAGGCCTCCTGACTTCCACTCCAGACTTTTAACCCTTTATCCATTTTCCAGAACACGCTGTGCTTCCTCCTGGTCATTTTCCAGTTAAAAAATGACAGTTAACAAAAGTTAAATCCTCGGTAGCCTCATTGAGCATTCAGAAAGTACAGCAGGCAGGCGCCAAGCCTCTCAGTGCTAATGTGGATGCTGATGAGTCCTTGTGTCCAGAGCAGACCTCACAAGGTCCCCAAACACTGACCTGAAACTCACGGTGCCAACATATTTGAAGAGCCCACCTGCCCTGTGCAAACACGGGACCCTGCTGGCATCTCCCCCTTCCAAAGGAGCCACTTGCACAACCCACACAACTCGATGCACTGCTGTCCAGAGGGCCCTCCAGTGGGGCAGGGATCCCCTACCTGCCTTTGGACCCCACAGCTGATACTCGGGACCTCGTCCTGGCAACTGCCTCCAGCACAACAGTGCACAAGGAGGAGACACCTGCACCATTCACTATGACTTTCATAGGCCAGGGCTCTGGAGCTACGTCAGAAGCCAGAACCAGCCTCTAAAGGAAAGAGCAATACTGGGAAATCTCATGAAACCTTAATTCCTCATGAGTTTCCTGGGTTTTTATGTTTGATTGCTTGGTTCTTATTCTTCCTGCTACTTTATATATGCTCTATGTATATTTAAAATGAGTGCACATAGGAAAAAAAATCAAATCTTTTAAGCAAATACAAGTGGAATCTTCCCAAGCTTATGTATAGAGATATATATAGATATATAAATACAGACCATGTCAAAAACAGAGCAGCCTACCCACTGCTTCTAACCAGACCTGAATCACAATATAAACACAGACATGCATACCCCCTCTGCATGCAGTGTGTCTGATCAAATATTTTGCTAGCCAACATGTTTTGCTGGGTTGGTAGAAGGATTTTCAGAACATTAATTTTTCTCTCTACACGTCTGCTGGATTTAGGCATTTCCTAAATTATTTTGTCTTGTTAGATTTCCAAAGGGGTTCCAAAAGACTGATCAAAGTAACTCTGGAAAAGGAGGCCAAAAATTTAGCTGTGTCGCTTGCAGGAATAAATGCTGCAAGTCACATAACACATTTACATTTAGGGCAGAAAAAATAACTCTTGGGAAACTGCTATTGGCACCAGTATGTTCCCTCACACATTGGTCCTTGCTTTTGTTATTACTCTAGGTTTCAATAGTCACTTAAAGGAATATACAGTACACCTCATTCACAAAAGATAATAGATAATGATAGTAATGAGGACTATTGCTGCTGGGCAGACATCGAGCCAGCTTCACTCCAAAACCTCCCAGGGCTCCCGGTCTCCTTTTTCCTTCCTCTTGTAGCTCATGTATGGGGGGAAGGCTGCCCAATTTCAGCAATGAGGTCCTGTCCTCCACCCGGCTCAAAAGCTACCCCAGTGAAAACGGGTGAGTCAGAAATATAAGACCAGGATAAGCAGAGTGACTTGACACATATCCTGAGGCAGTGAATTTGAATCCCTTCCTTGATCTGAAGTGCCAGGCAACTTTCAGGTTTTTGATATGCATGTGCTGCAGGAGCCTTTATTGAAACAAAGAAGGGAAGGAGAACAAAAGAACAGAAGGAGGGAAGGCAGAGCATCTCAACTCCGTTGTGGCATGTGCAGTGAGAAGGCTTAACTCGGATCCACGGGCTTAATGATAAAGATACTATGATAGCCCTGTCTCAGAGACAGCAGTCAGTCTGACAGCGGTGTCTCTCTGTCACAACATTTTAGGGGATGTTTTGGAGGCATTAGAAGAGAGGGCCTGTCCCAGTGGTCACCTGGGGCAGAGGGGACACAGGTGAGGCTGGTCAGGGCACTGGGAATCTGACCTGTTCTGACCTCCATGACCACCTCTCTGCCTCCTCTGCACATCCCTCCCCGCTCCTGCACATCCCTCTTTCACTGCACCAAACTCCTGCTAAGGGTGATGGGGACACTGTGGAGGCCACAAACTCCCTGCTAAGAGCAATAGGGACAGCTCTGTGGAGGCCACAGAAAGTGGTGCCAAGTGATCTTGCTGCTGCTATACCATCCCTGACCAAGATTAACATAGATTTTCTCTCCAGGTAATGAGGGCAGAAGAAAGTTCAATCCCTACCCGTTCCCCTCCTGAGATATTCTTCCCTGTTTTAGGAGGGATTTCCATGTCTCCCCCCAGGCTTCTGCTCTCTGCACTGAACCCGGCCTGTTTTTAATGACTGTTCTAGTTCTTATCTTTCAGATCTGCCATTTCTGTTGCTCGTTTTCCACATTTTTTTCTCAGTATGTCCTTTCAGAAGTGTGCTGCTCCAAAAGGAATAAATGTTCTTTCCAGCAATGGAAAGACAAGGGAAATCTGCAGCACAAGAAGGATTCCCATTTATTCAACTCAGTGTAGAGGATTAGGGTTGTGCTGGGATTTCTGATTAACAAATCTTGTATGAATGACTCAAAAGTAACACGCTAGTTTTTTACTGAAATATACAACACTGTTTTTAGTTCCAGATGCATGGCCGACTCATTCTCTACAGATCAAATATCTGGTTGTTTCTCTACCTACAAATTACTTAACATCTTCCTCTTGCTGCATCTCATTAATTCCAGCTCATGCCTCTAACTTTCTAAGAATTACACAATGTTTAACTTTCATTCAGCAGAGCAGAGCTGGACAATGGACATTTTTTTTTTTTTAATGACAAACAAGGGTGAGATTTTTCATAGCTATGCTAGGAAAACCTTCACCCTTCACCACAACTTTTGACTTTCTGAACAAGCACAAAAGATGGGTTTCTTTGTTTTGTTTTTAATTTAGGAGCATGTGATGGGCAGAGTGGCTGGATCATCACACCTGGTCTCCTGAAATCACAAGGAACGAGGTAACTGCTCGCAAGGACACACAGGCCACCTCCTGTGCACCCCACAGCTCACAGCATGTCCCCAGCACAAGCAGGACAATCCAGCGGCGCTCCAGCTCCCGGCAGGAGCAGGGAATGTGTGAAGTGAAAGTGCCTGGACAATCGCAGGAAGCCGATGGTGTCCGGCAAGGCTGTACATCTGGCAGGGTGACTGCCTTCACACACTGGGAGGAACCAAACAAACCACCAACCCGGGGGCTTTCCTGGCATCACCAGCAGCGACCTGCCCTTGCCACCATCACTTTGGGCCATTCTTCAGCGAAATGTGAAAAAAGTGTTTCACAAATTATGCCTTAAGGAGAGAAATGTGTTTTCCTGGCTCTTAGTAAGGCCAACCAAGGGGGTTCTCACAATACCAATATGATTTGTCAGCAGGCAGGAAGTGCCCAAGTTGCCTTCCAGCATCCTTTGGGGGGTACCACCACATTGGAAAACAGAATATCCAGGATCATTCCATCTTTTTTGAGTAAGTCCTATCGAAAGTTTACCAAGATGGGTAGGAAGACAATTTTGCTTCCTTGCCCCTCTCCTTGCATCAAGAGGACTTCATTCTTCCCTGCTTTGAGGACTTCATTCCTCCAATGCTGAACAGTCCATGCTGCAGCTTCTCCCTGAAACCCAAACTGCTGAGACCCATTTAAACTTCTGTTGCTTAGCTTAATAATTTTATCATGGTGTTTTCTTTAAATCTCTCAAGATTTAAAGAAGAAGAAATCATTTTCCAAGACCTCTAAATCCATCTTACCAGCCAAGCAGTGCTGCATCCAGCACCAGGAACTTTCAGTGTCGGTCTCACAAACACTATCAGCAGATCAGAGCTATGGAGGCCTGCAGATGAGGGTTTTCTCCTCTTCCCTCTATTTCATGGGGACAGTCATGGGTACAGGTTCCTCACTGCTGTATTCTGGCCTTTGATACCAGAAGGATGCAGTGGCACTAGCAGGTAACACCATGAAGCCTTCCACATGGACAAAGGCCCTTGGTCATTGCACAGTGAAGGCCACAAGGCCTTCTTCCTGTTCTGGACCACTGATTTTGCTGCTCCCAAAGCACCTCTGCACCCTCAAGGAAACCATCTGCGAGGTGTTTCATGGCGGCTTGGTGGTCACCCTTCTAAGGTCCCACGTGCAACTCAGTGTCATGAAGCCCAGGGACCAGGAGAATTAAATATCTCTCCAGTGTTGCACACTGTAATCAAAGTTGATGATTGCAGCTCCTCCCAATCTCACTTTGGAGGAGTCTCAGGAGGAATCTCATGCTGCACAGCGCACACCCATTTAGCTCAGCAAGAGCGCTAACTCTTCAGGATATATGAGTTTAGAGTGCCTAATATCCTGGCCAGATGATCTAGACTAGATGGTCTCTAGAGGTCCCTTCCAACCTCAACCACTCTGGGATTCTGTGGAGACGGGACAAGAGCAGTTAGATACATAAACTGGCTATGGGGTGAGGTATTTTCCTGTTGTTTAGCTAGATGCCCCTATAACTGTCCTATCTGCAAAGCACTGGGAGCCAGGGCAAAGACAAGCTCTGCTACCGGGGTTGGGAAAGGAACATATTCAGTTCTCGCAAAATAACCTCAACTTACTGCTTTTTTCCAGTCCCACCATTTAAAACCAGATGCCATCTGGGGAATTAAATTCAATACCTATGATGTGATTTTTGAGTGTAGCTTTTCAGCAAAAGGGAGCCGGGCTATATCCGGTATTTCTGAGGAAATCAGACGGTTTAATTGAGTGTCTGCCTGACAAGGACACGAGCCCAACGTCACACACCTGTTGTGAAGTCTTGAGCCTCAATTAATGACAGGCAAAGGATGCATAATTAATAGAACAAGAAATCAGGAAATGAATATGTTAAAGTTCCTACTGCAGTTTTAACTTCGTCATAGCATGCAGGTCTTTTCTGGGCTTTGTGCATAGAGGTGAATTTCCTGTTTTTCCTGGTTAAATGTATATACCAGAAATTACTCAGTGTGTCATTAAATGTCAGGAAATGTGATCCGACTGAGTTAAGCACAATACTGGAAAAAATCTGGACGGAGCAAATTATTTGGTGTCACTTATTTAATAAGGTTTTATTTCCCTTTTCTATTTATGATTGTTCGTGAACAGACTTGGATTTTTACTAGCTTTTTTTTTGTCTTTTTTCCCTTGTTCAAAAGCAGCAAGAGAATGATGTAAGTGCACATACTCCCTGAGAAAGCGCCAGCATTCAGGAGATATTCTTGACTCAAGCTTCGGATAACTCACGACCCTCCTCTTGTTCCCTGTACAGAGACGGGGCTTTTCCATCAGTTAAGCCCCGCTTACCCCTTCAATATACAGAAGTGAAATGTGGAGCACGTACTGCACATCACCTCTGTGGGACCAAACACAGAACCCACAAGTTCCTCCGTATGTTAGTATCGAGCCTCTGCAAACCCTAGTGCTGGCTACTGAACGTGTCAAGTACCTTTCAAGTGACTATAACACTCACATCTATTTATCTACTCTTACAAATGCAAAAAAAAGCCAAGTCTCCCCCCAAGAAATGAATTTGAGGTAGCATATTTAGAAACCAAACCCAAGAGCCACTGGTTTAAATTTACGGTGCTAGCATGTTTCTAGCAGGAACCTCCTTTCAGTGTTTCCTTATCTTTGAATTATTTGGGCCATCTTATCTGCGAGCGGAGCGGGGCTGTTTGCCTATCCCAAAGCCGGAGCATTAAATCCCTCGACACTCTTCTGGACGTTGGGATGTTGCACGCTGCTATTTATCTGAGGCACAGGAGGACTTTCATTATGCACAGTCACAGAGTAAAAATAACCAAGGTGAGGTGCAAGGAATGCTTTAAAAAAAATAGAAGGAATTTTGTTTAATAAAGAATGATTGTGCAACTAGTGAGCAATAAACTCAGGCGAAATTTGGTTTATGGGAGACATATTACTAAATATCCCACAAATACATGCTCTGCATATGGGAATATAGGCAGAGATGGAAAAAGCCCAAGGCCCAGCTTGCAGAAATGTGTACGCAGTCAGAGACACTGCACTATACGAACTGTTTATTGGAGCTGTGTCCCATGTCAATACGGAGGAAAATAAAGAATGGAAAATAACTTGGTAATTGAATAGAGACCCTGTCACAGTTAAATTCGATACTTGGAGCCCGGGCCAACATACTGCCAGGACAAAAAAAAGAAAAGACGAAGAAAAGAAAAAGAGTGTGTGGAAAATCAGGAATATATCCAAGACGGGGAAAAAAGTGAAAGTTAAATTAGCATCATACGGTAGAGAGAAATATCAGTAATTAGGCAAGTGCATAATAACCCTATGAAGTCAATATTGCTTTTATGACAGTGGGACTGGAAACACAGGCGGTTTTAAAGCTGAACATTTGCAAAGAATTAAGACTGGTTAGAACATACAATGGGTGCTGTGTATGATCCAAGCAGACAATAAGAAGCCCGAAGAATTCAAAGATATTTTTGATGCAGCAGGATGCAGTAGGGAGAAATACTGCATTTTTTTCACCCCTTGATAACCCTTCCCTCCCCAGTCACTGCTGCACCCTGGAAGTTCCCACCAAAGCTCTGCACACACTAACATAGCCAGAAATTAAAGAGAAAGTCTCAGCATATCCTACAAAGCACATGAAAAAAAAAAAAGAGTGCTCCTTCTGATCCAAATTCCACCTTTTTGCACTTTTCTTTCCAAACTAACTTGCACCACGGAAAAGCACTTTGGGAAAAAATACCAAATGTATTGGGAGGGGAAGAGAAGGGAATTTTCCGGGGCCGTTTAGCAGCCCGGCGGCCGAGCCACAGCTCAGCACGGACAGGCTGGAGCCAGGGCAGAAGCATCAGCAACGGGGAGCTGCTCTCACAAACCTCTGGGTATTTCTGTTATAACACCACACGAGTTGACACAAGTGCACACATATTTGGCAAACACTGTAGCTACTACTGCAGCTCCGAAAGCAGACACTACTGCTGCATCTCCCTGCTTCTCATGCTGTTTTGATTAAGCTCTGGCCAGTTATTTTCTTAATAGATTGTCATCTAATTTTAATACAGCGTTTTTTGCTGGAATAAATATCTCAAGCACTCACCATCTCTGCAGCACCTTCCATTGGAGATATACGAATGTACTTTCACAGAGATTTACAAGAGCTTCTCCAAGGCCTGTGCAAGCTCACAAGTGGCTTTCCATCAGCTTCAAGAAGGCCTGACTAAAGCATGTTTATTTAACTGCATGTGCTAGGTGCAGAAGTTCCCAAAGTTTCCCAATAAATGCAGACATACAGAGACACATCCAGGTTAGGATGAGCTCCACAGACAAAGTGAGGCTCCTCACAGCTCCTCACCAGTCTCCAAACCCATGTCCACAGCGCCTGTTTCTTGGGTCTGGAGGTGACACTTCTGCCATGAGCAGAGTTTTCTGAGGTGCTCGCAGCTCTGGGCTGCTCTAACTCTGCCCAGCCCCTTGGACACCCTTTGGACCCTTCAGCAAACCCACAGTGCTCCAAACGGTCAAAGGCAGAGTGAAAACCTGCACCTGCCTTTTCTCCATCAGCCCATCGGTCAGAACAGGAAAGCAGGATGTGATCCAAACCCAGTGCCTTCCGCAGCAATTTCACCAGGATGGGAGACAAGCCGCCCATCATCCCACTTGCATGTCCTGCCCTCAGGTCTATAGGGCCACCCTTGTTGCCTTGCTCTTTCCCTTGGACCTGAACCCTTTGCTTTCCGGATGGAGGATTGCAGCATGCCCTTCCCGGAGCAGGCCAAAGCCCTTCCCAGAAAGTGGGAGATGTTTGTGGTGAGAAGCTTTTGGGAAGAGGCACGACCACTGCTTGTTTATATGAAGGGTCAAGAGGGAACAGCTGAACCTCTCCAAGACAAGGAAGTGTTCAACACACAAAGGAGAAAGGAGCGAGTTGGCCTCAGCTTGCTCAGCTTCCCCTTCTTTGGGGAAGAAACAGCACAGGGAAAGGCCACGGGGCTCTAAATCCCAATGTGACAGAGCTCCTTGCAAGGCAGCCCGGGCACTGAGAGGGGGGAACGTGAGGCACCTCATGGGGCATCCGTCACTCACCATGGCTGCCCCAGAGCTGGATCCCGCTGCTCCAGACCCTCTCCGGGGCTCCAGAAAGTCTAGACACCCGAGGGCAAGCAAATACAGACTTCTTTGGACACAACCCAGAGCAAGTGGCTTAGAAATCGTTCAGCCAGGGTGAAAAACCTCAACTCAATTGCAGCAAAGCCACTGAGCACAGGACATCACCCCTTTCCTAGATGGAAGGCCTGTGCCCTAATCAGTAGATGATTTGGTCTTCTAAATATAGTTAGCATGAATCCAATACCGACTGGTTGCCAAGAACAGCATTACAGAGGAAATACAGGGCTTACTTGGAAGGTTTAATTTTATTGGCACCTGAATTCCTGTCACGTGTAAGGCACTGGAAATATCTTCTGGCAGGAGGAAAAATTCAGTCGCAAAGTGACACACAGCTCA
Source organism: Nothura maculosa (assembly GCA_032353885.1). Lineage (NCBI taxonomy): Eukaryota > Metazoa > Chordata > Aves > Tinamiformes > Tinamidae > Nothura > Nothura maculosa. Next base: position 336,648 of record JAUBOD010001026.1, read on the forward strand.
AGGAGACTGCTGAGGAGAAATGAAAATCTTGCTCAGCAAAGCGGCCTGGCTTCCTTGATTAGCAGCTTGCTTCCAGAAACTATACAGATTTCTTGGGCTTTTGACTGTATTTCTTCATTCAGTAAGACATTAGGCTTATCTAAGCACAGAACTGTTCCATCAGTAGCCCTCAGAAGAGATCTTCTCACTCTAGTATTTAATTTAATTCTGGTACAAAATAACATATAGAAGAACTTTAAAATGCTAAAAATAATTTTTAAAAAACATGATTTGAAGAATAACAGCTTACAATGCATTTCTGGTCAGGGCCTCTGTTAGAACAAATTTTCTTTTTTTTTGCTTATTTTTGGAAGGGGAGAGAGGAGAACAAATGGTCTTGTTCAAGTGATTTCACTGAACTCAAACGCTACTTTTGCACGGTCACCTATTCCCACGTTTCTCTCTTCTACCCATGAACATCCCCAGGCCCATAGACCAAAGGGCACCCAGTTTCCCCAGTCCTGCTCCCGCAAGGTCCAGCTCAGCAGCCTCACGCTGCCCACAATTTAAGAAGTTCCTGGCAGCCTTGATGTGACAGCGTCACTATCCATCCAGCAGCCTTTTAACTTCCCACAGACATTCTCCTGTCAGGATGCTCCAGCGACATCCGTGAGAAACCACCATAAAAACAGGGCCATAAAAAAATATCGTGGGTATGAGAAGGATACACAAGAGCAAGCTAGCAACAAAAGCTGTGGTTTTCCCTTTCTTCTCCCAGGTGAGAATAGTATTTTTTACCATGTTTGGGAAGGATCAGCTGGTTGCCTCTACAAAATCCAGTATTTCAGGGCCACGTACACTAAGGGATCCAAACATGCACTCATACATATGAAGATTAACTCCATCAAATTCAGTGAAGAAACATTTGTATAACGTTTATGACTGAAAAGCCATACATAAGGATTTATCTACAGAAAAATTATATGTTGAAAAAATCAGCTCTTTGGACATTACACTTGAGCCCTACATATATTCGTATCCTCACAGAACAGGTAGGAATGTATCCCCTGGGAATCTGACGAATAACTTTATAGCTTATAGGGACTGGCAGCAAATCCTGTTTGTTTGGTTTTCAGTGAGTTTGCAGGCAAGCCAGAGGGAAGTTCCCTTTCACAAGTCCTGTGGCCAGCAGTGATCATTCCAGTCAGCTACACAAAGCCATTGCCCCATTTCTGAGCACGGCAAATAAGGATGGGAATGGAAGTCAGGAGGGCTACCTTTAAACTACTTGGATCATCACACAAGACATGTAAATTCGGAATTTTGGATTGCACTTAATTGTCATTTCCAATACATTGACTAGAATCAAAACAGTGCCTGTAGGCACTGTTGACAGGATTTTCTTCACTAATCTTTGGAAATCTACATATTATATATATATATATGTATGTATATGTGTATATACACACACACATACACATTTTTAGGTATATAGTCATGCTTTTCCTGTCACTGTATCAGAAAGGAAAGGAAAGAAACAATTAAACACACTTGTTTAATTGGGAATGGAAAAATCAGGGAGCGAATTACAGAAACGGCATTTTAGTTTCAATTAGTTCTCCTTAGTTTGGAGCCTGGGTTTCCAAGCAAAACCTCAGTGCACTGAAGGAAAGTGTCTGTACCCACATCAAGGTGAACTGGGATTGTCTGGTATTAGCCTGGGAGGAGCTAGGAGTCAGGAGTCTTTGTTCATATTCCCTTGCTCTTTATTGGTAATGGGCAGGTCTCGCTCTTTCTGCACCATCATATATTCCCAATAAGGAAGTGGAAGCTTAATTAAGAGCTGGAAAGTTATTTTCGTATCCCGAGTGGATGCTGTCATAGAAGGAAAAGGCAGCTCTCCATTGAGAGAACACCAGAGAACTCGTGCCAGCTTGTCTCACTCCTCTCCAAGAGGCAGCTGCAGTCCCGCTAACTGGCTGTCGGAGTGGAGGGCTTTGATTTGGGAAAGGGCACCAGCAGGACAGCTGCAGTCTGTATGGAAATCCAAAGGATGGTAACTTGGACCTAGTTGGTGGTCATGTTTTCTTTGATTCTGGGAGATTTCATCTGCTGCCATCTCACACAGCCCCTTGCAAAGACAAAGGCTTTTCATCATCTGAACGTTGGTCCCTCCAGGAAGAAATTAAATTACCTGACACAAAAAGGGACAGCTTGGTACTGAGGCTGTATCTGTGCTTTCCAGGACTATTGAATGTGTGAATTGAAGTGCACGAGCAGCAGTTAACTTGGTGGCAGACTTCCCTGCATCCCTACCTGGCCGCCTGCACACTGGTCCCAGTGCGCTGCCTTGCAGCTCCGGAGGCGATGGAGCCAGGACTGCAGCCCAGCAGGAGCTGCAGGGCACAGGCCCCTCATCCCCAGCTCTTTCCGCAGGAATAATGAGGAAAAGCAGCAGCACTGAAGCTGCCTGGGCATAATTCTTTTTCCCTTGTAAGCAAGAAAAACAATGATGCAAAATGAGAGCCTTCAATCCTCATAGAATCCTTTGGAATCAATGCAAGCCACATGTTTCGGTCCCCTTCCCATCTTTTCTTCTCCAAGCACCAAACTCTCCTACACACCTGATAACCATTCCCTGCCCCAGAATGAACCACTCAAAGCAAATAGCTATTCTTTCCCCTTTGCTCCTCAAAACACGCAAACTCCCACAAAAAACACAAGGGCAGACAGAATGCAGAGAGTTTCGCTGCTGGACACGTAGTTAATGTTGCTGATCAAGACACAGCCCTGTTTTCTTCTGGGTGCCGTGTGTGCTTGTGTGCATAGAGGCAACAGACCCTACGTGACACATGAGCACAGGGCCCTGGCCCTTCTTGCCACCAAAATATACCCCTTCTGGGTCCTTCCCATGCTTGACACATTCTCACCTCAGCAAACTTCCAGGTCTAAAACAGAGCTATTAAAACAGAGCTGATAGAGCTATTTTTGAAAAGACATTCTTCATTCTTTCTGTTCCTCAGTGGTACCTTTTATCTCTGCAGCACCAAACAAGACCCTGGACGGAACAATATATTCACAGGCAGCTCTGCAAAGAAAATGGTGAGTGGCTTAAAAAGCTAAGGAATGACAGGATGAAATCACTTCCAAACAGGAAAACAACATGGATGGTGTTCAATATTCTAGGGCTACCTGATGCTGGGGTCCTCAAAGACTGCTTCTACTCATTGAGAGCACAGCAACACAAGCTCTCTAATCTGGTGCCTTTTCACCTGAAATTGAGAAATCCACGACCTGGGAAAATAGAAAATCAGTAACAGCTCCCTTGTAGTAGTGGATCAGGCACCCTACTCCGCCAACTGCAACTGTGCCTTACTTCACAAGGCTTCATCATTTATCAAAAGGTGACTCTGCTAAGCAAATTATCTTTTCAAGTTCTAATTATTCATTCTGAAATAAAAGCTAATGAAAGGAAGCCACATATGATACGCTGTTCCCCTCTCAACTCTGTATTTGTCACTATCTTTCCTCTTGTGGCATTTCACTGTTTGCTTAGCAGTTTTTGTAGTCTGAACAAGACTTACAGTTTTGGTATAAGGGACAGAAAACAGTCTCCCATTCCACAACTGTAAAAGCCACAATCTTTCCTTTAGAAAGACAAAAATCCCTCCATCTCCCGCAAACTACTCTCATTTTTCCATCCTTATTGGCAGGCTTCTTTACTATTTTACATGCCTTAAGTTGTTCACTGTTCCCCAATGCAGCACAGAAAAACCATTAAGATGCTACCGTTAATTGACACTGATTAAGTAATCCATAGATCCATAAAATGAGCAATCTGCCATTGCAGCCTGTGTTCCCAGTCATTCAAAGCAGCCGGTCAATGAGCATCATCTGCCTCATGCTGTTTGCCTCCTTCTCTGGCCCTGGAGAAGCTCTGGGAGTCTCGTTCCCTCCGGCCCATGGGGGCTGGTTTTGGCCAACAGCCCAATGGTTGAGTTGGTCATTCCTGTTCCTAATTTGGCATTGAGGAAACTTCCTGAAACCTCCCAAAGACTCCTAAGACCATATGAAATACGTAAATATGACATCAGATTTGGAGGACTAGGCAATAACTGTAACAAAGAGGAGGTCTAATGTCCTCCCATGGTTGTTACTGCCTTGCTGATGATACATCATAGACACTATTGGATAGAAATAGATTTCTCCTGCTTTCAAAAGACTATGACAATCTTGTCTGTCCAGAGGTGTTTTGCTCTTTAAAAGTAATTTGTATTAAAAGTACTTTTGCCCAAGGAACAGAATATACTGCCCAAAACATTAAGGTTCACAAGAAGGCAGCCAAAACGGGGTAACACGGAGAGTTATTCTCTCCAGCCCTTTAGCATGGGGTTGTCTTATCACCTCCCATGCTGAGCCAGCTATTTAGCAGACAGTTTGTTTCTACCAAGCAGCTTTATTCTGTAGTGAAACTGAGGCTTTCCAAAGCAGCCCATCCCTTATCTGATCGGAGCGGTGCCATCATCATGGCAGGAGCCCTACAGAAGGGCACTGCTGCGTGCAGGGAGGAAAAGGCACCTTGCAGCTGGTGGGCTTCCTATCACCCCTTGCACAGGGGCTCTCCTCACCCCTCTGCCACTGCCAGCAAGGAAGAGAGGGGGAAGCATTTCCAGTACCCTGAACCTTCAAATTTAGCTGAGCCACTTCCCAGAGCTTCTCTATAAGGAGTAGCATTTTTTTCCTCCAAATGTAGTTGCAGACACCCACATAGTCTCCAGGCTTATGAAGAAGAACCCGATCGTACCCAGCTTGACAAAACCGCAAGAGCTGGCATGTCTCATAGACCAAGCAGAGGGGTACTGCATGGTGGACTCCCTGTTATTTTTAGGAGTCTTTTAAACCTATAAAGGGATCCATTCTGATACCATGTGTGCATCTCCTCACTCCAGAAACCCTGCAACTTGAGAACAAGATCTGTTACAACTACCAGGCACTCGAGCCATATTTTTCAGCACGGGAGCTTGCACACAAAAAGCCTGAAATTCTATCAAATCTGTTCCACTCGACCTCTTATGGTTTGCTGAATCAGGCTGCCAAGTATGCGGGCTCAGAGCTCCAGCTACAGTGAAGAGAAGGGACACCATATGTCATCGCTGTAAATATTATTCTATTATTACCATACAGCCTCCTGGGAGCTAATACTTTTAAAGCAACATTTTTCCAAAAAAAAAAAAGCAAGTATTTTTGCAGATAGAAGCCTAGAGACAGTTGATCAAACTGGCTGTCTACTTACTACACGAGTGTAGTTATGGGTGCAGCAATTGGGCCCTGTGCTCAGTCTCATTTGAAACAGGGCTAAATATGGGAAGCAGAATAGATCAGAAAGTCCATCGAAACATCATGGCTCTGGCTAAAAGGAAACGCGAATTCTGCCAAACACGCTTTCCATGAGAAAGTTTTGATTTTGTCAGAAGCTTTTGATTTCCTCTCACAAAAAAATTAAATTTCTAGCTCCAGGATGTGCTAACCCAAATCACAAAAAAGTGGTCAAAACAAAAATCGCAGCGTCTCATTCCAGCCTCATTTTCCAGTCATCTTTTTAGTCCTATTGTCTCATGGGAGGGGTAATTCAGCTGCTGCAAGTCCTCCTGCTCCTTCCTCTTTGGCTCCTGGGCCTGAGCACATTTTCCACAGTGCACCACAATATTCTTTATATTTGGGCTCCTGCAGCTCATGATGGAAAGAGTCATCCGTATGGGGAGCGCCAGCCCTGGAGGAGAGCACATCAGGAGAACCGCAGCTTCCATGAGTCACTGCGGTACATTCATGGGACACTGGAGATCAGGCCAGCAACTTTCAACACTCCCCATTTAAAATCTCTTTTTGTCCCTGTTAAGGAAGAAAATTCTGGATTTTTTTTTGCAATACAAATTCAGTTCTTTTGACCATCTCTCACCATAGCAAAATACCCGTATTGCTTAGCCCGTCTTCTAGCCTCTTTGGTGCCTCCAATGTCTCAGCCTAGCTCCATCAGCCCTGCACCATACGCATCTGTGATAAAATTACTGCTTACTTTGTTTTACAACACACCAGCAGTGTAGCATCTGGCAATGTGGTTTGGGGTTTTTTGTTTTGTTTTGACTGGAAAGAAACCTCCCAAACACTCCAGTTAAATCTAAGAATTACTTAAATCAGCACTTCTTTAACTTATAGACACAGGATTGGAGACGACTTCTCACCAAGTCAGGACGCAAACACGTGGACCTACAAGCAGGTGGGTGCCCTACAGTGTCCCCATGCCAAAGGGAACAGGCATCTCTTGCTCATCGCAGAGCTCTACCTTGCTCAGCTGCTGAGGAGGAGCCAAAGGCCCTTCCCAAGATGAGACCCATCTTTTTTAGAGGTATTTGGGCCAGATATAGGGCTGCAGCCTTTCTGCTGCACCCAGCAGCTCTGCCTGTGTGTAGCAGAAAGCTCACGGACTTCCCATGCGTGCCGGGGACTCGTCCTCTTCCTTTTTATCATTCGTTGTTGTGAATGCCCTGTCAGTGAAATGCACATTTCAACAGCGAGTCTCTCATAGCTCTCCTTATCTTTAATTTCCTTCCACAGCCTATTTTGTGGAGCCTTGCCTTGGCTAGCAATTTTTTTTCCTTCTGATTTCAACTAAAATGTCCAGATCAAGATCAAAACTTTTCACAAGTTTCAGGGAGAATGTGGAGGCAGAAGGCATCATGCAGGCCAAAGCAGATGCCATTTGGGACATGAAACGGGCTAGCCCTTCACATTCAGTTCAGTATTGCAGTAGTACACTGCAGTATTAGGCTTTCTGACAAATGCATTTTTAAAACTTTTTTTAGTCATGCTCTGTTAGCAACGGTTTACTCCAACGCCTGGTAGGTCAGGCTCTTTCCTTCAGGTACACAAGGCAGGAACACTCCTTCAGTTCATCCTCAGTTTCATCAGAAGGTAGGAAAGAATGAAATGCCCCATTCCTGCTAAAATAGTTTCCTCAAAGGCCAGGGCAGGTGCTGTCTCCAACCCTTGCTTCAGTGCTGCCTGCCTTCCTGCCTGGCCACGAGACAGACACACAGGGAATTTTCTGTTTCACCAAACCATCTAAACAACCCCTATATTATTTATTCTAGCAATATATATACTTTTCCTATCAGAACCACTTATAAATAACACGTACATTGACAGGAATTGGGACTAACACACAACTTCCCGCCCCAAAAAAAAACAAAGTGGGATGAAGGAGAAGTGCTGAAGTGAATATTCAAGGAAGATTAGCCTGTAAAAAGTGTGATCCTCTCTGCTCTTGCTGGTAGGAGAAGGCCTGTGAACACGTGCACGTTCACACACGACACAAGGTTTGTCGTGCAAACCTTTAGTGCTTGTGGAGGGCTGGCCCAGAAGGCCACGTAGCTCCTATTCCAGGCCATGGGGAGGGTCTCCTTGTAACAGTGCAGTGCATAATTGGTTTCATTGCTCTTGGGAACCACAGAATCTGACCTCTGAGCAAATAACATGAAGCAAAAAAAATGTATTCTGATCACTCTCAGCTTGGGCTAATGGTACAAGTGGCTAGGGAGAGCTTTGGAAGTTGTCCATGGGACCTTCCTTTGGCTTCTCAATGACCAGTCCTTCCTAATTGCATGAAACATACCAGGATTTTACATTTGGGAAAGGAAAGAAAGTTAATTAAGAGGAGTCTCATCCCTAAGCATTCACAAGTTACAAATTGGGGAGCAAATATTTGAAGATCTGAAAATCATGAGACAAAAACTAGTTTGTGGTTGGCTTTAGAATGCCCTTGGGTCGTATTTTCAAGTTCCTCACAGCCTAAGGAGTAGAAATCTACTCCTATTAAAAGAAAAAAAAAACTGATATTTTCACCTAATTCAGTGTCTCTGGGAGAGGGAACTTAGAGAAAAAAACACCAACTATCACGAGATTTGTGATAAAAATCACAGAATTTGCCAACACTGAATTAATCACATGAGTTAGGAAGCGATAGCACTTGTTCTAGCTGAAAAGCAAAAACAAACAGACATAGACCTTATTCACAAATATTTTGCAAGACTGCCAAACTCCAGTTGGCTGTGAGTAATACTATTCATTATTTCAGAATATTCATATAGCCAGTAGGTATTTCTGGAAATCCTTGAGAACCCTGCATTTTCCATCATGCCACGATGATTAATTTGTATTGAAAGCTTGTTATTTGCCAATTATCCATTTACTGTTTAAAAAATCTGAGTCACACAACCAGCAGCCAAAAACAATATCATGCTGGATGGCTAGATATCCAAAAAATATAACGAATATTCAAAGGAGAAAGTTTGCAATCAAATCATAGGTCAAAAGGTATGCACCAAAGCTATTTAGCACGGAAGGAGGAATCATTAATAACTTTGCAAAAACCCAGACCACTTGAAAGAGAATTTTTATCACAAAAAAAAGGCATTACTTTCATAACAAGTATTATTTAAAATGAATGTTCAGATGACCAAGAGAAATAAGGTCTAATTGGAAACCAAAAAAAAAAAAAAAAAAAAAAAAGAAGTGATTCTCTTCCAGCAGCAAATGAAAAGATCCTTAGTTTTCAGTGCAGATTTAGGATTGCCAGTTCAGCTCAGCTCCTACAAATGGCCGAGGGAGGAAGACATACTTCTTAGCCAGTCTGCTTTGGTTTGTCTTTGCAAACGTCCCAGTAGAGTAGATTTGTAGTTCGCTGTAAATCCCAAATAAACAACGTGCTGTATGATTTATAAACCGGTTATCGTTGAGCCCGAGTCTGGCATTTCATTGATATGCCTGTTATTTAGATGTATTCAGAACCCTTCCAGTGCGTATGTGTTTCTTCCTTGCAGTGACTGTATTCTCAAAAGAGATGCAAGCACCAGATCTTTTATATTCTCCAAGGTTAAAGGAAAAAAGTGAGATGTCCTTTGCTTTTGCAGCTCCTTACCCATATAGAATAATTCATCTGCTGATATTCATAAGGTGACTTCTACCAGCAAATGTAAAGATGTCAAAAGGAGAATTTTTAAGCACATATGTAATTGTTTATGATTGGTATCTGCTTTTATTTAGCATACCTGCTAGCGCGCTCTTTCTGCTGCTACTCTGCAGGAATCCTTTCTGACCAAGAAATCTGTTCTTTAGGGAACGATATTTCATGTTCTTTCACTCTTTGCAAGCCCTGCCATAATAGAATCAATGTATCAAATCAATCCAGCAAAGCAGCCAAACGGCCTAATAGCAAAGCGAGGCGGCCGAGACGTTTTCTAACAGAAATTTTGGCAGGGAGGGATTAATGGGCGTTTGCCCATTTCTTAGGCTGCTGCTTCCCTCAACAAACAGTGCGGGAGAAGTGAGGCAGGGAGCGAGCACATTGTTTGCTCCCCTATTGTAATGTTTTGTATTCTATTTTTAAAAGTCTTGACAAGAAGCCCCTTGGAGGCTTTGAACACACGTTTCTGCTGGGAAGCCCTCTGGAACTATGAAGGATTTAGACCTATTTATGGCAGTGCCCATGCACCTCGCAGCACACATGATGGAGGCCACGGGCGGCCCTCTAGCGCAGCCTGTTCCCCCTCATCTCCTACACCTTGGCGGGGCCACACAGGCTCCAAAGTGTCACGACCAACTTGCCGAAGGGTTCCCAGCACGGCTCCCAGTGCCACGCGCCTCCAAATGGCACCGCAAGAGGGGCTCTCCTCATCCTTCCCCGAATTATGGCCAGAGTGATGCTCCCTGCGCCGGCGCCATGCGGCCTGCCCGGTTTCAGGGCGCTTTGGGGGCGCGAGGCGCCATGGAGGCGGCCGGCAGCCCTGCCTCACGCTCTGCCTGTGCTGCCAGCACCCTCTAGGGGCTCATGCACCTTCTGCATGGCCGACATGCAGGCACAGGGTCTGCTCCACGAAGGCCACAGTTCTTCCCCATGGGCTCCCTTTGCACATCCCGGCTCTCACGTTCCTGCTCCAGGTGGCCCAGCCGCTGGGTATGTGCAAAGCCGGGGCCAGAACCGTGGAGCTTTACCTGCAGGCAGAGGTTGGGTTTCACTAACACGAAAGCAGCCCTGCACCACACAGGGCAGTTCGGATGCCTGGCGCAGCCGCACGGCCGGCACGGAGCTGCCTCCCTGAGTTACGGCTCATGATTCGCATGGAAAGTTCGCGCAGTTTGTGACCCTGGAGATCCCAAACGTGATTTAATCAGGCATTAGTCAACGTCAAGCATTCCCTTTCCTCATACTGATTCTTGATCTCCACCACATTGCTGGCATCTCCCTGCAGCGCGAGGGAGGTACCTTGGTGCAGGGCAAGGAAGGGAAGGGGGGAAACTAGTGCAGGAGCAACTGCAAAACCGGAGCATATTCTCGTTGCAGCCCGCAAGGTGCTTGTATTTACACAACGCAGTGACAGCATTCAGTGCCTTCCACTGCACAGATGCCACTTTGCTGGCCCTCATTCCTCTCATTCCTTAGCATGCTCCCTTCTTTTCATGGTAAGAACGATTTGGATGATGATTTTATTTGGAAAGTAGTTGCACTCACATATTACTCCCTTTACTGCTCACAGCTTATTATTCTCTTCTCCAAAAAATGTAGGCAACAACTGAAGAGTGGAAGCAAAACTCCGTGCCAGATGTTTTTCAAGAGATAATACAGCATAGCTGTGTTCTGATTCATTCCTGTGAAGAACAAGCCTTTCTGCAGCTTAGGCCACAAACCACTCATCACAAACAGCAACACACACATGGAATGGGGAGTCTGCAGGCAAAGGGGAGGTGGAATCCCGTCCCCCTACCCTGCTTGGCAAAAAGCTGCAGAAAGCAGGATGTCTTGTCCAGGTGAACTGGGAAGAGAACAGAGTCTTGAATTAGAGAACCAGTATTTTAACAACCTCACACTTGAGTAGGGGCCTTGCTTTCCCTGAATGTATAGAATCATTACAGTTGGAAAAGACCTTCAAGGTCATCAAGTCCAAACTTGCAAGACTGGATAGGCATTCCCAACTGCTGCCACGGACAAGAGATGCTGTTTTGAAGAGAAGCCTTTTTCTTCCCTTTCCCCACAGCTGCTCCATGCAGACATCAGAAAAGGCCACAAAAACACTCTCCTTGGCAATATTCTGTCATCTTGCAGTGTTCCTGTTGCAGTCTTGATACCTATCAGGCTAATCTGGTCTTGTTAGGTTAGTTCAACAGTTATCAACTTTCCTCCTTTTCCATTCATTTCTATCCATTCATTCTACAACCATGTATTGATTAGACAGAAACAAGCACGTGCTTAGTCAGAATAACTTCCATACCAAACACTCAGCTCAGTTCAGGCATTTACACTACTGTACTTTGTCTCTTGGCCAAAACAGCCATCCAGACACAGAATTGTGAAAGATGCTGCTGGCAAAGAAATGACAGAATTTAAGTTCCTATTCCACAGTCCAGATGCATATGGGAATTTGTAACGAGCCAACAGAAATAAGAGAAAAACTCACACCAGTTTCTCCTATCCTTTCAAAATTCCTACAACAACAGAAACCTACTGCAGAATCACTGTGGCTTAGAGTATTCTTCTTAAAGATGATCCTGTAATGGGTAAAAATGAGCCTGTAATACCAAATAAATATGTAGATGCGAACTGTGTTGCTGGCTTGTAGATCTGTATCATTTAAGCAACAGCTCTGTCTAGTCTCTGTGGAAATGTGCGTTGATTCTATCAAGAACAGCATTTTCTATCTGATAAGACTCCACCATACACACATTAATCCCCTTGGCCAGAAACAGTTCAGGTATTAAACTACCTTTCTGTGAAACATGGCAAATAGCTTGAGTAGAAATTATATATAGAGAGATGGACATAGATTTTAATGTTCTGACATTAAGATCTTGCTATATTTGGGGAATGCTTTTTGGCTGTTTGTGTTTTGTTTGGTTTTTGTTTGTTTGTTTGTTTTTTTGGTTGGATGCCATAGGTTTGGACAGCATAATGAGCTGATGGCCTCCTATGAAGATGAGTTCATCCTTGGCAAGAAAGGTTCTGAGATCTTTGGCATCTGCTTGTTATTATGAAACATTCCTTTAGATTCCCCGGAGTATATCTTTAACCATACAGGAGTATGGTTAAAGATGCCAGTTGGAAAATCACCTGACAAACATGATAGCAATCAAGAAATAGGTCTCAGGAGATATGCAAGGTGGTAGGGTTACTCTACAGAATGGCAGACCATTCAATAACTGAAAAGATGGACATTTCAGTGTTAGCAATGAATTCTGTCTGGGGAAGATTTGTCTAGACACAGTCTTGGCCATGGCTGTGGTCAAATCTCAATCCGGAGATTTTTCTCTCAAGAAACTGCCAGGTAAAGTCAACACCACTCACTACAGTACTTGGATGAGGTCTTTCCCAAGAACTTCTTGCAGATGGTTGCCGACAGATGGGACAGTCAGGACAGTCAGCATGGAATAAACCTGCTGTAGGTGAAAGGGCTGGCAGTTAATACTGCATCTATACAGCAGATGTACTCACGCTTTTTTCTTCTCTGGTCTGCTGCAGTAGAAGAGAAGAAAGGGCAAGAAAGAGCTGCCTGTTGCTCCTTCCAAAAGAGTAAAGCTGATGTCAGCCAGTTGACAGGTAAGCTAAGATTGCTGCTCGGAAAGCTGGAGATCTGGCATGAGTTGAAGCAAGGTATGTGACTGGCTGGGAGTTTGGTCTTGCCTGGTGCTAGAAAACTGAAGATGACGTGTGAACAGCTCTGACGGTAATTGTAGATGCTGCACCACAGATGGTTGTAGATACGACAATATAACATACATTTGTCTACTTCTGTGGTAAAAAAATACACACAAAATAAAAGTCTGTTCTTTTTCCTAATGATCCTGCCAGAAACATGAAGTCTGAGGATATACAGCATGATTTTAGATTAGTGGATTCAGCAATAGATGACCAATGATCACAGTAAATCCTTGATGAGAACCTTTGACTAAGGTGATATTCTGGGACATATTTAGATGTCCTGAATGCCCCCTGTGATCCTCTGCTGGCTGGCTCTAGAGTGTCCTTGTCAACAGGAAGTACTAGGATAGGCAGTTGTGGCTGAACTTAGGTTATTTGGTCTTTAATGCGCTGCTTTCACTCCACTCTCCCAGAGAAAATCATGGTCATCAATACTCTGTAAGAACTGAGACATTTCTTTGATTCTCTCATCTGAGTACACAATTCACTGCCTATTGCCTTCCTTAGCCAAAGAATCATGCGCACTGTATATTAATATAAACAGAGGAGGCAGAAAGATGATATAATAAGAAAACTGCACCAAACGTTTCATTCTATCTGGTATATAGAAATAAGACTTGACATGAATAACTGCAATGAGCACGTGTTTCATTGATTATGTCATGTCATATGACAAAGTTCTTAGATATTCCCGGCCTAATATGGCAATATAAGGCTTGCTATGTGATTATCCATGTAGTAAATAGATAGCACATTTGACACCTGTAACAACTGTAAGGGGAGCAAGGGCTACAAAATCAAAATTCAGAGCAGTAGTGGCAGAATTCAGTACTAATTCCATCTCATCTCTCAGGAAATCAGGAAACACTTCACTCTCCAGTAAAATTCAAATTTCTGCTGAATTAAAAGGTAAATGGTGACAATATTACAGTGCTGCATTCCTTTCCCAATGCCTTCTGTGGCAGAAGGTGGCATCTGAAGGCAGAAGAGGCACAGAAACAACAACAAAAAATTCCATTTTACAGCGTGGTTGAGGCTGTGATATAATTTCAGATGCAAGGTGAAACCAAGACTTCTCAGAGGAAAAATAACACAATGCAAAGTCCAAGGCAGATCATCCCAGCACATTCACCATGCTGTGAGTTACTGTATCCATCTGAGGTGACCCTCGAGAGCTGATTCTCACGGAACACGGGTGAGCCACCTTCCAAGAAAACATTCTAGCAGTAGGCAATTCAACAAGAGGCATCTGTCATGAGGTTTAAAACTCTATCACAGAGTAGGATAATCTTCTGGGCTCTATTTGGAGCTTTTGGCAAAAGTAAATGTTCTAAAAAAAGCTCCCAGCTCTCCTAGGTGTCCCCTGGGAAAGGCCAAGTCTTCTAAGTATCAACTGGGTAATACCAAATGATTTTTCCAATTGAAAGCTCATCCATGTATCTCTAGCTACACACACTAAGACTGAAGTCATCTGCCTGTCTTCAATGAGCAAATAGTCAGCTTTGACTTCTCTCCTGTCCTCATCTTGAGACACCTAAGTGGTATCTGAAGGTACTCCTAAGATACCTAAGGATTATTCTGACCTTTTACTGAAAAAAGCATTCTCCTGTGTGAATTATATCCCAATACAAATACGACACTACCCAGTAGGATTAAATTCTACTCACACTGAGCAAGAACAGCAAAGTTGGGCTGCTGGCACGTTCAAGCTGAATGGTGCCTGACTTGGCATCCTCACCTAATTTAGCAGAAAGGAAACCCAGGGAATGTGCTCAAGTTTTCCAGAATTCGGTCATGAAACCATTGCGGGCCAGACTGCAGAATTCTTCTTCCTCTTACGGATCATTTATTTGTGTAAGAAATCCCTTAGAAACTGAAGGTGCCCCAGTCTAGCTCTACACTTCTGCATGCTTGCAAAGTCCTCTCACCTAAGGGCTAATTTTGCAGGCTTTTACCTGCCCTAAGTACCACATGTTCACATCACGGGGAAAAAGTAACTGTAAATTAGCAGTGGAAGATGATTCTCTTCTACCCAAAAGCACAGTCTACATGTTCTTCTACTAAAATCTCTCCATGCATCTCTGTTACTGTTCCTTCAGTTAGGAGCAAAGCTCTAGTTAAGCAAAGCACTGGGAAACGGCCACATGCTCCTGCAACTACATGTTGCACATAAAATAATTCAAACACACTATTAGAGTGTGTAATTTAGCTCACATGTAGTTAGAATGTGCAAAGTTTGCCAAGTGGCTGCGTCCAGCTGGAAAATCAATTTATATATGCCAGTTTAATAAAACCTGGAAGTCTTCTGCAATATACGAAGTAACACTAGACAAAGTTGAAATTGTGTAAAACCAAAGGTAACTGTAAATTACAGGCTGAGTGTGAAGGATCGTTTGTCCCTTGCCAAAATCCATATAAGCAGTCGCCAATTTGGGGACAGAGGGGGAAACATACCATAATAAAATGAAACTTTGTCCAATTCCAAGTACAAGCTTCCCGGATCAAATTTTGGCAGAGGAAACTTAAAAACAAAATTGGCTTCGGCCCTTCGCCATCTCTCACTGGTTTAAATCTGCGGTTGTCAGGAGCTGCACTGGTGCAAAACAAAACAAATCACAGGTGATTTGATGGTGCAGAGGGCTGGTAACTCACACACTTCTTCATGAGCAGTACAGGTTAGCCCAGTGCTCCCGCTCAGGACTATCCACGTTGCCAGTGTGCTGAGCTTCCCATTCGTTCATAGAAAACACCACGTTCTTGGCCATGAGTTGCATACTCTATAGCTCTGTGCATGTGTGTCCAGCCCTGATGGGACTATCTGTTTTCTGCCTCTGTCCTGCAGGCTGAAATGGAGAGGGGCTTAGTGAGAAGGGCAACGTGTTGCCTTGTGGTTTCTGCTGGTACAGGTGCAAACCAGTCCCTTTGCCAAGGGACAGATGCCAGCATTGGTATGGATGCTCCTAACTACCAAGCTTACCTCAGTTTTTGGCATAGAAAAGAGCTGAGGGGCACAAAGGGTCTGCTGGAATGGGGGATTCCTCCTATTTCTCCGGTTTCTTCCATGGAGCACTATGAGCCAAGCTAGGAATGCCTGTGCCCAGATAGGAAACACACACGAGACTTCTGTTTTCTGAGCTACTCAGCAACACCTCTCACAAGTGCTAGCAAAGTCACTACTAGTAGAGAACACACAAAAATTCCAATAATTAGCCCAGCTTTCATTGTGTTTGGTTTGTTACTAGGCTCTCAGAATAGACTACGTAAGGCGAGAAAACCACCATCCATCTGCAAAGCAGTGCTAGCCTGAATCCCTTCCCACATGTCCATACTAACCGCATAGGCTCTTCCAGGGCACTTCCCTCCCAAGGTCTCCCTTTGCTGCACAAGAGCCACTGGACAGAAAGCTAGTGTAGGGCAATTCCCATTCTAAATAAAAACAGGGAATCTCCATCTAGTTCAGTGGCTATGACATCAATACCCTGGAAACCGAATTTGGCCCAGTTCCTACATTTGTATCCTAAAAATATTTCCCATCTATAGCAGTTGGATGGAGAAGTTTTAAATATTGCAGTTATGGAGAATTCCAGAATGTCTCGACTTCTTCAAGCCTTTTGGGTGCATCACATGCACCTCAGTAAACTTTTGGCTGGAGGACTGTGGGAATGAACCTTTCCTCTCACCAACAAGTCCTTACTCTTGCACCTTAGCCTGCTGATCGTGCCCCCGGTGTCCCTCTTCACCCTCACATGGGGCGTGCTGTTTGCTGGCACAAAGTACTGGCCTGCACCTTTGTTTTCACACAATATCCAGTTTCAGCTTGGCTTGGCACTTGACAGCCTCGGTATCAATGCAAGCACTCACAGAAGTGAAGGTCACTGATTTATACTGTAATGTATTCAGGATTATTGTTTTTACAATTGTCACTGCCCAACTTACAGTGATGCTTTCATGCACAGAATGTGTTTCAAGAACTGCCAGTGATTTCCATTCCATATACGGTAGCTTTTATGCCATTACATATGCTTTGTATCTAATGGCAAGGATATCTGAAAGAGTAGAAGGACAATCTTTTATGACAATCCAAAAAAATAAAATCTGAGAACGTAAAGGATATACAGATACTCAGCAAGAACCTGAACAGGAAAAAGTTTCTAGGTGATTAAATACAAAAATGAACACTGTCCACTCAGTACAGCTGCCATGGGGCACAGGTACACACCAGTTGCAGAAGTGCCTGGAATGCAGAGATATTCAAACTCCCTTTTTAACAAGGCTCTCCTGGACCTGGACACAGGCCAAGCATAAAAGCCCTGAGCCCAGCATGGGCTAATTTACCCTGCTCTTATAATGGCCGTTTAATCTAACCTGTTTTATTGGCTTTGAAACAAACTAGGAACACTCGCGCAGCCAGTTACTGCTCCTCAGCTGGGGGGACAGCACTGAAGAGCTGAGCACAAAAAGATTGTTTAGCTGGGCTGCCTTGACCCCCCAAGACCATGTCTCACTGTAGCTTTTTGCTAAAAAGGACATGTACAAACAAGGTACCAAATATTTTTCTTGATACAGCAGTGCCATTTTAAAGAGCATCTATGGATCAGCAACTTATACTCCTTCCCTCTCTCCACTGCAATACAGCTAGTGATGAAATACATAAAGCATCGTTGCTCTTTGGCCCAATATTGACAGTGAAGAAAATTAGGTGTTATTGTATCACTTCAGCTGTATCGGTATAATTAAAGTAATATAGTTCATGCATAGAGCTAGCTTTCAAACTACTGTGCATGATTCCAAGGGCAGCTACTGCTGAATACAGTGTACTACAAGGCTTGATTTCATTAGTTCATCAACAGCCTCTACAGCTTCTATCCTTGTGACATTCTTGTTTTCTGATAGATGCAAAACACACAACATGACTGGAATGGCTCAAGTTTGCCTCAAGATATAATCAGACCAATGTAATTAAGCCTAGTCTCTGCTCATCTCTAACGAAAAAAAAAAAGAGAACTAGAAACTATGACAACTATGACTTCCTTTAAAATGTACTGGAGAACTGCAAAAAGAACTTTTAAAAATCCTTAATAACCCTTCATAAATATCCTTCCATCTGTTGCATCAGTTTCCTACTCAACCAGTATCAGCAATAAGGATATATATTATTTCATTTAGTTCAACTTTACCTTCCATTTGGTAAGTCTATTTTTAAAAGGAGGAAAGAGAACCTACAGTACCTGGTGAGAGAACGAAGGTTTGGCTTTTAAGCCAGAATATCATTATTATGTCAAAATGTGAATCATGCCGTTCTTCATCTAGTACCCTTAAGCATCAGAGATAGACATGAGTAAGTGCCAGGACCACAATCTTTATGAAATGAAACAAAAAAAGGAGTATTCATTAAGTCAGTCCCTAGGGTTTAATCTTGAGGGTGAAAGAAGCCTGCTTGCTCTCTAGTCTGCCAGAGTTTATTGCCTCTAGTATGAACTGCGTGCTTAATCCTCCCTTCATCCCTTGGATGCAACCCTAGCAAGAAGTGCAAGGCAGTATTATCCTGTGGGACAACTACACCACCACTCCCTCATAAATAGATGCTCATGTAAACAAGCACCACTTGACTGTGCTTTGAGGACACAGAAGTGAGCAATTTGTTCCACAGTTAGTACTAAAGATCAGGATCTTTAGTACCAGGGAGACCAACAGGCCCCTTCCCTCACAAGCCACCAGGCAGGACAAGGGTCACTCAATGGTAGGGGAGTCACTGTGAGAGGACAAGTTGCAGGAAAGGTTGACAATCTGCCCTTTCAAGCCAGGTGCTCCCAGATCATTATGAGCTGGGTTCCTCGAGCTCAAGAGTCTGAAAGAGGTGCAGGACTAGATGGTGAAACAAGATGTCAATTCAAAAGCCAAACATGAATCCAAATATGAAGAGAAAGATGCGGTGCCATTTCAGAAGATGACTAATGAGACAAATATAACTGAAAAGCAGTGCTTTCCAGTCCCATGGAAGCTTTCCAAAAGCAAAGATATTCTGAGCCAAAAGGAAGGTGGGAAGAGGCAGGGGATGCTGTCATAAATGCATTTTTACAAATTTTATGAATGTGCTTACTGAGGTGAGAGAGAGTTGGGTCAGTACCTGTAGCCATAGATGCTTTTCTTCTTTTTTTTTTTTTAAGAATGTGAGCACTTAAAATGCAATATTTTCAGCAAAAGCATCCAATGCTGAAAACATTGTTTCAGATCCATTTTTATTGCAGATGTAGTTTTTAAACAACTGGCAGCAAACATTTCAAGAAGGTTGCAGGGAGTTGAAAATCCACTGCCATATAAATTATCTATGTGCATTTGGCAGAAGAAATGGCAGGAGGAATTTCTGGAACTTACTTTTACCGACTTGATTTTATTAAATAAAAAAAAAGGGGAAAGAAAGAAAAGTTGAAAGCACATTTAGAATGTGAAGATATTGACACTTTTGAAATAGAAAGGGCAGATAGGTCTCTGGCCCCGGGTCCATTGGCTGAGAAATCTTGTTGAGCTGTTATTATCGAACTTTTAAAGACTTAAAGAAAAGGAGATAATTCTGAAAAAGGCAATACAATACTATAAAGAAAGAAAGCAGAGGATATAGAAAGGTGAGAGAGTGCGTATTTTCTCCAGCGCTACCCAAAAAGAAAAGGAGGAGAGAAGAAAGAAACCGCTGAATTCGAGCCTTTAATGCCAGGGGGGAAAAAGACGGAGGCACGGAATTTTGTAGCCTACCACCCCCATAGTAACAGCAGGGACCATGACCATCTCGCAGAGGCAGCTGAGCAGTGAATCAAGGACCCATTTCCTTCTGCTGCACATTTCCCTTCTGCAGCACACAGACCTCTCCATCTTACTTGGTCATGTTCCACCGCTCCTGTAGAAGATTATGCCCCAAAAGAAAGGGGGAAACAAACAGCAAACAAGAACAGGGCTCAGCATCCTAGTGGATGTTTATACGTGGGTCTCTCTTGCTGCTTTAAACACAACTGTGTTAGCTCTAGGCATTACACCTTCACACTGTGATGAGTTTAAAGTCTTACTGAATGCAATTTTATGAAGGGGCTATTGTTTTAATTTTTATGCTTCCTTCAAATTCATCCCATGCCCTCCTTGAAATGAAGGACTGCCTGACACACTGACACACTTCTTATCACAAGGAGTCATTTCCAGTAAAACGTAAGTGCTGGGCACAAACAGGAAGTGGGAAGCTGCCCTTGGTCAAGTCAAGCAGCAAGGACCCAACTTTATTTGCATTTTCTTTATAGTTCTGTGTCCTTTCTTCGTATCTTTATTATAATTCAGTGTAGAAAACTGCGTGGGGCCTGATTTTCAGAGTTGCTGAGTTTTCCTAGTTTTCATTTGTAACGCCAAGTTTGCAGGTGCTCAGCTCCGCTTGAAAGGCAGTAAGTAAATCGTGAGCTCTTCACCATAGAGGTTTATGTGTGAATGTGCAGCAAGGCCCTGAGTCAGCTCCTGTGCTGCCCACACGCTCCCTGCCTCGAGTAATCTCTCATGTGTCAACAGAAAGCAACCCTGGGTGTGCTGAGGTCCACTTCTGCCCTCCAGAATCTCCCCGGAGCCACTGACATTGCCAAATCACATACCCGGGTTACATCCGCTTCTAAGAAGGGCAATCCATTTTCCAGGAAATGAGACCTTGCAGCGGGATGGGGAAACCCACATTGCTGGCCTGCTGCTATCCCAACACACCATGAACGCCCAGTGCTTCCCACCTCTCTGTGCTTCTCCGCCATCTCCCTCCTCACCCATCCTGCTCGCACTGCCAGCTGGTGGGGTACAACAGCAGGGGACATCCATGAAAGGACCAAGGGAAGGAAGAGGTTCCCCTGGGCAAGCGTATCAGCATTTCTGTCTCCTAACAGGGAGCTCATCCCCACTTTTGTAAGAGCCTGCAGCCCCAGGCCGTGAGGCACCCCACAGGAATGTTTTCCATGCTTCCTACCCAGGCTGTTATCCCTCGCGGGCCATAAGGACTCGCTGAGCTGGGAATAAAGCAGAGAGCACGAGCGCGGCCTAGTGGGTACGGCATCCACTGGGAAGGGAAGCAGGTGACCAAAAATGGTTCAAGTCCATTCACAAGGATGGACTTAATAGATATTTAACTACTGAGCTTAAAGTGTGAAGAACAGGAAGCAGAAACGGAGGCCCAAGTCCCCCGTGGATCAATCTCTCCCTTCTATTGTGTGCATGTATGGCAATGTTACACAGCAGACCTCTGGTCTGGCTTTGTGTCTTCAGGCCGCAGTTTAATGATGAATAATTAGGTTCTGGACAGCTCTTGGCAAAGGCTGACACTGAATTCTTTATGCTGTAATGGATGTTAATCTGAAAATTGTGCTTGCAATTCTGTTTGATCATCTATAATGAAAGTGGTCAAGTTGTAATTTGGTCTTATTGGAGAGGGAAAAAAACCACTATTTCACATCAAGAACCAAATGAATCCCAGTGAAAACAAGAATTCCAGTGAATCCAATGGCCTTGCATGACTGTGAGGGAAAAATAAGATCTCAAAAATAATTTGATTGTAATAACGATCAATTGCAGAGTCAAAACAGAGAATATGGAGGGAGGAGATTTACTTATCTAGACAACTCGGGGTCAAAATCATTGGTCTGTCATTACAAGATAATAAGCTACTGTAATATAACAGGTAAGTCATATTAACTATTAACTATTTCAGTGCCTCTTTCCAAGTTATCTAGGTTCGCTTTTGACTGAGTCAGGAACAGCACTGTGCAAATTTTACACATAAGTGGCACATTAAAAGCTGTGATGCAAGACACTGTCAAGGAGTAAATGGTACATGCGTGTCATTTCTTGCACATCGAGGTGGTATAACAAGGCACTTCCAGCATTTGCTACAAAATCCAGAAACACATAGCTTACAACTGACTGAAACACTGAGCTCAATACACAGGTATTTTATGTCCCTAGGTTTCAGAGAACCACCTGGGAAAAGCGAGTGAAATTCAAAATACCCCTGAAAATTAGAGATAAAAATGAATGGGAAAGGAAAAAGAATCATAAGCAGCTAATGTGACATGTACACAGCAGGCCAGAGGCAGAAACACAACTTTTTAAACATCCAGAAAACCATCTTGACAATGATGTCAAGACTAGCTAGCTAACAAACGAAGGAAAATGTAGACCCAAGAACACCACGTGGCTCGTGCATCCCTGACAGCATTAGGATGAAAATCTGAATGATGCTGGCCTGCAAAGCTGAGGCAAAGTGGATCATATCCTGCAGTCTTTATGGAGATAAATTTCCACTTATTTCAATGAATCAGAGACTGGTTAGGGGAGTTTAGTCTGGATAAGGACAGAGATACAAATGAATAAATATTTCAGCATTTGGCTTTATCTTTATAAAGAAATAATAAAAATATATTGCGTATGTTGCATATCTGTCAGCTAAATTTGTTTTTAATCTACAGCACTTTATTGGTCTCATGCAGCTCTAGAGAACAATTCAGATCTCAGATTACAAAACCACCTAGTTTAAGGCTCCATCAGTACTGAACCCTTCAAACCCTGAAATACAGTCTCCAAGTTCCCATTCCAATTGTCATCAAAGCTATACTCCAACATTAAGTCCATGTCAGCCTTAGTGGAAGCAGATGAGGACTCCAGCTGCATCTGGTTTGACTTCCCTGTAATAACTTCAGCCAATTTAGCTATATCAAAGAAGATATAAGTATTTCCATGAAAAGTATCTTTTTCAAGAAAATAATTGAGAAAAACCTAATTTAACATTTAATAAATCTTATTTTAAAATAGAAGATAAGAAACCTACAGGACTAGAGCAAGCCAAAAATACCAGAGAGTAAGTTACAATGTTCTCACACTGAAGGAGTTTGTTTCTGCAAAGGAAGAAAAATATTTGAAAAACTCTGCTTCTGTGACAGAAGATAAATTTAACCTCAGATCCAAGTTGTTCAAAGGTTTGTTTAATCTATAGACTCCTGTATATCCCATACTACAGAATGGCCTATGCTACTGCATTTGCTCTCTCTGTGGCACATGCTGTTCTTTCCTGGTAGAATACATATTTTTCATCCAAAAGGGTGAATTTTGCAGTTATGCTTGTTGAATCTAGTGATACTTACAAGCGGCACAGCATGATACATCCAGGCACTTAGAAAAATATTTCCTACTCTATATTTTAAATAAACTATATTTCCCCCGTTTTATTTTTTATTGGAGTCATGAACAGCTACTTACAGCATTTCTCAATTCCTCCCCACAATGAGGTAATATTAGTGTAATATTAGGGACTTGCGAAACCACTGATGTCTATGGTCTTGCTTTTCTCATCACAAATTATTATCCTAATTTTATAATTGGAGAATCGTGGCATACAAAAATTAGATAACAGGTAGATACAGGTATGTACGTAGGAATTCCTGTTTTGAGTAGCATCTCAAGCAAAAGTTACTAGATTTCCATAAAGAGCAGTTGCTAGGCCAGTCACTTCCTACACAGCTCTAAAGAATCCTTCATTAGGAGGATAACTTTTAAATTCTTATTTTAGAATTCACATATTGGCAAGCTCCATATTAGCCAATCCTCTTCCTTTCCCTGACAGCAGATACACAGACTCAGACTGTAGCTTACTGCTACTAATATAAAAATAATATTATATTATAATAATGTAATTATATATTACATAATTAATATATAAAATATATAACATTATAATTGTATATAATAATATAATACATTATATACATTATAGTAATTGTGTATATTTATATATTTTATATTTATATATTATATGTAATAATAATATGGTGTATTGTATTATATATATAATATATAAAATATAAAATTATATAAAATGTAAGTGTATATTGTCATATGTCTATATAGTATGACTAAATTATAAATATTATACATAAAATATATTTTAATATATATATTATAAAATATGCCTTATAGTTTTCTTTCTTGGAAGTCCTTTTGTCAGCTATGGCTCCAAGTTAGACACTCATCTGGTTAGATAGACCTAAATTAAAATTCTATAGTGCTCACAGAGAATATACACTCACGTAAACCTAGGGATATCTAACTACAAAATCTTATCCTTTTTTTTTTTTTTGTTTCCTTGTGACAACAAATTTAAATTTTAAGCACACTTTGCAGGACAGAAAGAAGGGCCATCAAATACAATTTTCTTTTGCTCACATGTTTAAGGGCATATCCCCCCACGCGTAAATAGTTCCACAAATTCTCCCTAACCCAGCAGTGTGTTTCCCCTGCCACAGACTCACACTAGAGTACTTAGCAGAGGTTGCAGCACTGGCTCCAACGCAAGGGCGACAGCTCAGGCAACAGCTTTAGTTTCTTTGCTAGGCGTTCATGAGATCTGTATCACTGATAGAGCTGAGAGCTTTGCAAAGGAGGGGATGGAGAGTTGAGCAGGCAGCAGCCACGCACCCTTGGGGCCACGATAACCGGTGGTACACGGGGTGCAAGAGGAACCGTGTGGCCTGCAGGACCAGGGAGGTGGATCCTCCTCTCTCCTCAGCCCTGGGGAGGCCACATCTGGAGAGCTGGGTCCACTTCTGGGCTCCACAGCACGAGACAGACCTGGACCTGCTGGAGTAGGGGCTGAAGGGATGGTTAGGGGACCAGAGCTTCTCCAGGACAGGAGAGACATGGAGAGCGCCAAGACTGCTCAGGCTGCAGAAGGGAAGACTCAGAGGGAACTTATCGATGTCTATAAACCTCTGAAGGGAGGATGTGAAAATAGACCTTCTAAGCAGACCTAAAAAGGAAAATGCTTTGGCTTTAAGTAACCACTTTCAGTTAAAAAAAATAAAAACAAATAATCTTTTTAACAAAAATAGGCCATAGAGAGACCATTTTCTTGTCCGGGTTCTTATTTTCCATTCAAACCCAGAACATTTTAAAAATCATGTATATTTTAAAATCATGTATGAAAAAAAAGTTCATTTTCACTCCATAAAGCCATTTTCAATTAAAATACAAATTCAGCCATAAAAAAAACCCTACAAGTTTTCCAGTAGTATTTACAAATTGGAAATACTCTTTCATCTTTTCCACACCAGGGAGAAATAGCCTAAATTGGACCACTGACTATTGCACAAGCCTTCATGTGAACAAATAGTTGAGGGAAAACCCTAAGAGAAAGAGGGTATTGTGCTGCCTTTTAATTCTGAAATTCTTGATTTTAGTTTTGCCTTCTTACAGGGAGAAGTGCTATAATCCATCTCTCCCTCCTTCGGAGCTGTACCCATTACACGTCCCCAGTGGTCAGCAGTTTCCAGTGGCTCAAATTTAAAGGCACTTTTAGAGTTGAAGAAAAGAAGCCATAAAAAAAATTCCTGATCCATCTTCAGAAAAGATGCATTAACCCAAGAATACTGTTCAAAGCACGTGGATATTTTAGACACCCGAGGCTCCAGCACTGCTCAATGGGAGCCATGCACAGACTAGATTTAACATCTTAATTCTGCTCATTTCTGCTAGAATCCCTTCAGAGCGGGAAAATCTCCAACCAGGACTGCTCACCCCAAGAGGAACTCGCATACCAGGAACAGAGATCATGCAGTAGATACTCCAAGAATGGGAAGCTCACATAGGGAGGAAAATGCCAGAGTGACATGCCCTTGACAAGCTATAGGGATAAGCAGAGCGGTTTCTTTGTTTTGGACCTCTCACAGATATTCTTGTGTTTGCTATTTCATTGCTTTGATAAAATTTTATCTTTTTTATGGTTTATATATTCCAGAAACTAATATAGCTTTCCAAATACTTGGCTCAAGCATCCCACAGCAGTGTTAATGGCGCATTAAATTACTTCAATGGAGCCCAAATGGTCTTGAACCTTCCCTCAACATTTTTTTTGGTGAGTTGAGAAAGTCAATTCGTTTTTTTTTCTCCATAGATCACCAAAATTAATGCTCAGTTTTTTGTTTTGCTTTTCTCGATTGTAGATCAAAAATGTTCCAAAGATGATGTAGAATAAAGGTATGTTGAAATATTTCAAATCAGGTGCACTTTTCCTTTATGCTCTCTATCTCAATTGAATCTCTGGATTTCAATGCCTAAGACTCCCTGCCTGCCAGGCAAATCCTTGCACTTTCATAATGGTTTTCATGCCATCACACGGGCTGCCTGTTCTCCTTCAGCTCTAACCCCCAAGCTAGGGCTCGCTCTCACCATTCTGCCTGCCCATCTCAGGCATTCCCAAGGATCGAGCCTGTGTCAGCAACATTTGTGCTTCACCACCACAGAACCAGAACGATAAAAAAGTAATTGCAAAATTTGCTAAAAATAAAATAAAAACTGGGGAAGAACAAATCCCCCTCATTTGCATCAACCTCAGGTGGGAGAAATTTCTTCGAAGCCTTCTGCATATCTTTCTGGATGTGCAGAAACTCACACATTTGTGTGCTCTCCGTAGGCCTGCAATTTTTCAGGTAGCCAAATATGGCAGGCTGCCAACGTGAATGCATGCCAGTGCTAAGCGATATTACTAATTTTGGCCCAGTCAGGGAGACTTTGTACGATGTCTGTAGGTCAATGCCACGAGCTTTACAGGCCTGCACAGCCTCCAGGAGCCCTTAGGACGACTCTGGAAACCTAGGTGGTTTCCCAAAGTCAGCTGCTGATCCAAGCTAAAAACGAAACGCATGCACAAACGATGAAATAATGAGAGTTTTGCTCACAAGGCTTTCTATGTGAGCCCAAACCGGCTGAGAATCACCACGCTTTTGCCTGCTCTGTGTGTTAGTTAAAGCAAACCCTGTCCTGAGCGTGCACTTATGTTCATGGAGCTTCTAGAGAGGGTCCAGCGGAGGGCAACAAAGATGATTAACGGACTGGAGCATCTCTCATACGAGGAGAGA
>JAUBOD010001026.1:363387-379529 GCA_032353885.1 Nothura maculosa
CCTGTGCCACCTGCTCTAGGTGCCTGCTGGAGCGGGAAGGTTGGACCAGATCATCTCTAGAGGTCCCTTCCAACCTTATAGATTCTGTGATTCTGTGATTCTGTGATTCTCCCCAGTGCTCCCATGGCCAAGCTCTGGGCACTCTCACTCAGCAAATCTCCATCGCTGTCCTACGGTTTGTGAAAGCAAAACAGGTCTCCCAAGAGGATGAGTCCCTGGGAGGCATTTCCATGCCGTCCTCCTGCCTGCTGTCACACACGCAGCACCGCGCACCCACCGAAGGCCACGTCAGGGACTGGGACACTTTGGCACCCACCATGCACGCCTGCGGTGTGACTTGCACCACCACGGAGCCAGTGCCTATTTCCAGCATTGCAAAGCACAAGCTTTCAAAGTAATTTCAGAGTATTTTGCTCCAGGTTAAATCAGAGGTTCATTCATCCCTGACTCTGCCTGTTTCCTTTGCAGTATCGGCTCGCTGCCATTTTTGATTCTGTCCTGGGCGGTTGATTCAGAGAATTCAGCACTGTTGAGAGATTCTTCCAAAAAAAATGACTGAAATCGTTTATAAATCCTAGGAGGGAGCAGAACTGCACAACATTTGTAGGACAAGGAGCATTCTTTACAGCAGCTATTTTATCCTGTGATTTATACCAGTCTCCTCCATCTATCACATGGCTGTAGTGTTCAGTTCTCCCTTGCAAGAATTCATTTTTGGCCTCAGACTCTGCTTTCCTTAAGCTTGTGCAACGCTTCAGCATCTCTTTGTTGCATGGTGATACTAACAGTGAGCGCTGAATTTGAGGGGTGCTCTGTAACATTGCTTTTGTGGCCCATGGCAATAGGGCAGGGCTTAATGCTGCTGCAGTGAAGATCTGAAAGCCTCCCGTGATGGTTTATGGTCTGCAATTCAAAGGTTGCAGGTACACCTCAACAGAAGAGCGTTGAGTCTATCCCATGCTCAACCTTTACCCAACAACTGCTACAATGAAAACAACTTCAAAGAGCAGGAAGTTGGAGCACACAAAGGCTGAAAGACCATGGAGTTTCAAATGCTGAATGCAACATCCCTGAATGGAGGATATTGGTAATTCAAATACAGTCCAGTTTTGGAAATAATCCACCTTAGCATCAAATAGAATTAAATTCCTGCCTATTAAAAATGTCCGTTTTTCTGACATCGGCATGTCTAACATTGATATCCGAATCTGATTTTTTTACACTGCTTCTAAACTTACTTTATTTGATTTTAAATACCAGACTGCAATACTAAAAACTTTGGCTAGAGTCAGAACTGGGTCTTCAAGTCGGCTTCCCCTAACTGCTTCAAGCAGAAGGCTGGGCCAACTTCCAGGCAAGCGGGAAGGCCACAGTGGGAGGGATCATTTGCATCTTCTATCCTTTAGTACTGCAAAAACACAAAGGTTTCCTTATAGTCACACACATGTCCCACGAGGCTGCTGGGTATTATACTAATGCTTCACTTGTCATGACTTCCTAGTTTAGTTCTTGGCTATGTACACACATATTTAAGCTGCAATTAACACTTTGGTTCTACAGTTTGCATACCTACACAAGCAGTACTTGTAATGTGCCATGACAGAACTTCTAGCTCAGACCAGGCCACCATGAGCTGCATCCAAATGGGTCTGGAAACCCGCCAAGGATGGATGGAGACCACATCGCCTGCCTGGATACCCTGCTCCAAGGCAGGACTGGTCCCGAGGTGAAACAAACAAACAAACCCAAACTTCTCCTTGTATCGAGCTTCATCCGCTTACATTCCAGATTATATCCATGGTCCTGTATCCTCTCACCATGCATCTTAACAAAGACCCTTGTTGTGTCTCCTCAATGAGTGTCCCCATGATGAACAAGATCCAGTCCCTGGTCTATCCTCACAGGGCTCCAGCCTCTGGTCAGCCCTGAGGACAAGCATCTTCCCTAGACCCTTGCCAACGCAGCCCAGGGTCACCATGGCCTTCAACACTATCAGGACACGCTGGTGGCCCACGTGCAGCTGGCTGCCCACCAGGCCCTTTTCAGTAGAGCTGCTCCCAACCAGCCAGCCCCTGGCCTGTGTCATGGCAGGATACACTGTTATGTGATGGGCTTTCTCAAATGGCACCTGCCTTAGTTCCCTTTCTCCATCTTTGGGTTGAGAGGGTTGACTGCAGTTTGTTTAGTCAGCTATAGATGTGGATCTGTTCGGTGTCTATCACTCTGCCTCGCACCACATGCCCCTTCCTTCTCTGAAAGAGGATTTCTCGCCCCTTTGAAGCCACAGCGAAAAACATCAGGCTCCAAAAAAAGAGAAAGAAAAAGCGCACGAACCGTAGAACAAGAAAGGAGCGGAGGAGACGACACCCAAGAACCTAACACATATTTACATGAACAAGTCTCCTGCCAGATAAATACAATTAGGATCAATTGGAGATGGACAAGAAGATGGCTGCAAGGCCTCTCCTCAGCTCCTCTCCTTACGGAGGCTTCCTCTCTTTTCTTGCCAGAGGAAAGTGGAAAGAAACCTGAGCACACAGGCGGCCAGGGAACAGCGGCACATTCCCATATAGCCCCGCTCAGCCAAGGGAGGGCAGGCAGGGAGCGCACTGCCCTTCTGCGTAGGCCCCAGCATTGACGCCGGTGTTAAGGCCGGCTTCCTCCCCGCAGTTTGTATTTTCTAACCATACAGGTGTAGTAGGTCTGTCCAGGCTGCTGCTCTGTTTTGGTCTGGTGATGAAATACAGCCAGCATTCCCACCGACCAGCAGCTAGATTAAGCTAGTATTTTTGAGGAAAGCAAACTGGTGATTTACAATCCAGCTGAGCTTCGCAGACATGTTTCAGTCACTGTAAAAGGCCAGATTTTGCTCACTTGCAGAAATTCCCTCGCTCTGTGTATTTTTACACCATCTTATCATAGAAGTTTGCTCTATAATCTGCCCATGGCTAACAGTCTTGGGGGAAAGGAGATGTGAGGGCTGATATTCCCTATCCCCTCCCCAAAAGGATTTTCAAGTTTCAAATTATAAGCAAGTGGCAGTTCTGAAAGAAGCTGGAAAGTTTTCCCTGCAGAAGGAGGGATGAGACTCCAGGCTGCTGCAGCTTGCTGCTAACGTCAGGAAGCATCTGTGCAGAAAGCAGCCGCCCAGAGCAGCTTATACAGGGGCTTTTACAGCCAGAGCAAGCCCAGTACAGCTAGGCCTGGCTAACCCGTGAGTAGCTTTTATTCATCTCCTAGAAAAGCCCGTTCAGTAAAGCTTCCTTTACAAATCCGAATAAATCTGAAGGGAACAGTTCCTGAGGTGCCAGGAGGAAATAAATTTGATAGCAATCCTCTCCTTTAACCCAGAGCTGACAGAAAACATCCTAATTCTTTCCTTTGCAGGAAGCCCCTTTGGGAACAAAAGAAATCGCACGAGATTCAGATCACGCCCTGGATTCCTATGTATCTATCACACTACCCCTGCTGCAAAGTCACCACCACCCTACCCCTGCTTCCAAGTGCCATCCAAGAGAGAGCCAGGAGGACTCGGAACTATGGGATTTGGATTGCCTCCTCCACTATTCACAAGGTGAGAAATTGTTTGATATGTAGGCCAGCAAAAGGTCCCCTTTCCTTCGTCTCAGAAAGGCAAGGGGACCTTTCCTAGGCATCCTGCTAACGCGAACAAAGGGAGAAACAGAAGTTGCGATACATATTGAAAGTAATAGAGAGTGAGAGACAGGCACAGCAGGCAGGGAGCTGATAATGCAGACAGAAGAAAAAAAGAACAGGAAAAAGAGCTTCTTACGCTTCTTTCTAAGAAAATGAATCTCCACCACACTGCTCCTTTTATTAGGACACCTTGTGCATTGTTCCTGCTTCCCCTCGACATGGCAGCTCGTGTTGGTACCCAGTGCGACACTTTGTCAGGGCCTCGCGCAGTTCTTCTCCCACGCAGTCCATTCCTGAAGGCCGGCCCAATGCTCCGGTGTTTCCAGGGACAAAGGAGGCGCGCAGCCCTCGGGGCCGTTCCCAACGGCCACCCACATCAGGATTGGGCCCGTTGCCTCTCAGAGGGCAGGGACATGGAGCAGGGCCCCTGTCAAGGGAGGTGGGAAAGCACTGCAGCTTTCCAAGAGAAGGCTCTGCTTCCTACTCAATGTGTCAGCAAAAGAGGAGGTAACTCTCTCCCAGGACTGGAAATACAGTGCTTCCTTGGAGCGTGCCTTCAAAACTCAGCCATTAGAACTCAAGAGCTCATAATTGTATTTATTTTTTTTAACATGGCTTTTCCAGGTAATTATTGCTACTGTGAGATCAATATTCTGACCCTCTGCAATACAGTAGCAAGTCGAAGCCCTGTGGGGCATCATTCACAGGCAGAGCAAAAATCATCTCAATACCTAGGGACTTAACAGAGGTAACACAGAAAAAAGGCAAAACAAGTGCAACCCACCTATTATTTGGGTTACTGGGAGCATAGCAGGATATGCTAGAGACTTGATCCAAGGCCTAACTAATACAGACCTAAGCTAAAATCTCTGCTGACCTTCTCCAGTGCCAAGTTAACCATCTTTCCCCTTGGAAAAGTTCTAGAGGTGACTGTTTTCAGCTGACATAACTAGTAAGTTATCTCAATTTGTCTACAAGAAAGGCCATAGTTCAAACACCAGCTAGTATCTACAAGCCTGTCTACAAATAGATGACTAGTTTTGGGTTTTTTTTTTTTTTGTTAATGCTTCATTTAAAAAAATCACATCTAATTTTCTTAATCTTCTCTCAGTCGTTTTCATCAAGTATGGTTCTTGTTTAGGACCTTGCGTGCAGTATCTGAGAGCTCTTGCTGTCCCTACTTTGTTGCAGGGTCATTTCTGTCACTACCATCCAGATAGATGTCTGTTCTGAAGGTCTGTCTAAACATGGTTTTCCCTGTGAACAGGGCCCCACCTTGGTGCCTTCACCTCCTTTTTTCCTTTTTGTTCTTCTCCCACTGCTTTTCAGTGTGTTTTTCTTGATTCAAACTTTCTCAGTCCATCAGTCTATCTTAGAAAGGAAACAAAGCATGTAGGCCCACTCCAAAGCACTGCTGTTTGATTTTTCTTGTTATAATTATGCTGGAGTTGCTTTAGATATTTGTAACATTTTTATTAAGCAGTATTTTGACATGTAGAAGGCCCACCAAGTCAAACTGTAAGCGACCTTGCCATGTATTCCCCTGAATATCTCCTGAGTGGGAGTAGGGTGAGGGTAAAGAGTGATTTGGAGATGTTCAAGCTGACCTGGATGCCGCCCTGTGCCCTGGGTGTCCCTGCTGGAGCAGGGGGTTGGACTAGATGTCCCTTCTAGAGGTCCCTTCCAACCTCAACCATCCTGTGTGATGCTGTATGGTAAGTACTCAAGTAGTGTTTTCAAAAAAAAAATTATTTGTAAATAGATCTTACATGGGACATGCATTTCATGCACTTTTATTCTTAAGACAAAAGGTAGCAAAGGAATAAACAGTATTACCTGCCATTTTATTATGGTCTAACAACTACCAACTGACACATCCAAATGGACCTGCAAAGCATTAATCTCTAGTCTAGCACACAGCACATCCAGAATTCAGTAGAAATTCTGCATAAAGCCAGGGCTTGGCATCCCTTTGAATCTAGTCCAGTATTTCTAGTCAAAAATAAGATTACCAAATTGTTGAGTTCTTTCATAAATTTGAATTCTTCAGGCACGTTCTGCCAACTAGAAAAGTTGCAAAGCATCAAATATATGGAGAAAAATAAAAACACCTACACTTAGATGCTCCTGAGAAGTTTGCACTCTGGTGATGGTGAAGTCTAATGGTTATTACAGTCTTTCTTAGGAGAGCAGAAAAGACATTGGAAAAAGCAGGAAAACCAAATTTATTTTATTTCATTTCTTGAGCCCTACACAATCAAGTAAGGCCTACATCTTCCCACCAAGATCCTCTACAAGGATGAAGACTTTCTATAAAGCAAAAGACAGAAGAGCTCAAACTCTGAAAAGTTCTGGCCAAGATAACTTTTCTATATCCAGGCTATATATGGAAAAGATGCATTCATTCCCAGAAGTAAATCTCAAATTCTGTAGAAAATCCACCCAGCAGGAAAATACTTCAATCTGGTACTGATCTAGTTATAACTGTTACACTGACACACAACTGATTTTGCTCACAAGAAGGGCAAAACAGTCTTCAGTAATGCAAATACAGCATAAGCTTGTCCAGACAGAAAAAGAAGCCACCTACATTAACATTCAGAATATTTTACTAATTAAAAAAATGGTTAATAAGAATAAAATAAAGCACAGCCAGAAATATTGTCCCTCAAACAAGCATTACAAGCCCCCAGCATTAAAAGTTAAGACTATATTTAAAAGAAATGATGTTTGGAAGGTGTTCCTAGTAACAAATGCTCCCATCTCTCTGCATGGCTGTCACCCACAGGCTCTGCACAGAGGGGACTGGAAACCTTGTGCCAGCAAAGGCCTCCGGGAGCTGCAGGGGAGCACACATCGCTGGGACACATCACCACCTAACTCGGTGTCCAGCCCTCATGCTGCCCATGGTTGGCACCCGTGGGGTGGTCCCCACACTGCCCTTCACAGACACCATCAGTCTTTGCATTTTGTGCTGGGATATGGAGGTGTTTGGGGCCCAGGGGAACAGCAACCCCTCCTTGGCTGCCAGGCAGCGAGTCCCCCAGAGATATGGGCAACCCTCAAGCAACAGCCTCCTGCCCAAGGCGCAGGGGAGCTCTGCCTGCAAAATGACTATTCCTTCCTCACAAAAGGACAATTCCTTCCTCACGGTGGCAGGGCATTCACCTACCCAGAGGTTTTCCCAAGAGGAGCATTTTGATCGAGGGATGGATAAGTTTCACTGCAACTGCAGTTTTATAGAGGGCAATTTGCTTTCCAGTAGTGGCAGAACAGGCTTTCCCACCCTCTTGAAGTGCAGAGGTGGCTCTTTTATCTCCTTAGTGGCAGGACAAACTGCCTTGTGCTGCCCAAATAATGTATTTCACATTGCCTAAACAACCAGGAGCAGGGGAGGCAGAAGTCTGCACAGTTCACTCGATCCTAAGGCCTTTTCAAGGAAGCACTCAACAGGATAAGCTCTGGGCTATGTGGTGACAGTATTTTCTTATACTGAAATGAGAAATACCTGTTGGCTCAAAGTTAATGAAAGATTTCACTGCTATCAGTAGAAACGTACACATTATTAATGAAGATGCAAAGCAAGGTAGCCCTACAGATTTGTACCTGCAGGAAACACATTCCCTTGTACTTAAGTTGTTCTCCATAAAAGATGGACGTAAAGGTCCCAGCCCCAGGCAGAGCAGGTTCAGATGTCCTATCAAGCCATGGATGTTCCCTGGAAATCTCCCACAGGCCACCTGTGCTCTTGGTCACCACCAGCAAACTCTCTGTGCCT
This sequence comes from Nothura maculosa, assembly GCA_032353885.1. Classification (NCBI taxonomy): domain Eukaryota; kingdom Metazoa; phylum Chordata; class Aves; order Tinamiformes; family Tinamidae; genus Nothura; species Nothura maculosa. The sequence goes on from JAUBOD010001026.1 coordinate 370,823, forward strand.
AAGCGCAGTTACGCCTATATCTATTCTATAGCAACGTATCTGAGGCAAAGTTTCACCAAGTTCAGCTCGCTTTCCTATCAGTGAACCACAAAAGAAAACCTTAAGCCACAGAACTCTTCCTTAAGACATAAAACACCACAAGAGGAATCTCTAAGCAAAAAACTGACATGGAAGGGAACCTCTTCCACTCTGGCAATTTCAAACCCCTAAGGACATGTGAAAAGACAGGGGTATCCAAATGTAGAGGTAGGACCTTTCCTTGTGGCTGGGAAATACTAAGCAAGCGTGGTACCGCTCGCCGATGTGCTCAGCTCCAGTTACAGGGAGAGCATTACAGGGTTTCTGATAGTCTCTAAGCCACTGCTGCCATCCCTCGTGTGTACATTGTGTATTAATGGATTTCATACATTTTCTTTGGCAAGTTCCATGGAAACAGAGGCCTACAATGAAATAGCTGACTGAGCCAAAACTCACAAATACACATACAGTCTATACACTCGCCTCTCTTATCCCCCCGTAACACTCCCTTCTCCCCACCACATTAAAAAGGGAGCATTTAAGTGATATTTTTCCACTTTGGCTCACGGGAAAGGTGAGCTGATCTGAGCTGTGCAGCTCTATATTGGTTCCTCTTTACTTCCCTCACCCCCCCTCCAAAGGGACCAAAAAGGGAAAGAATAGCAAAGAGCCTCTTTAAATGAAATATGCCCTTGTCCAAACAATTTAACAAATGGCAATGGCATGCCCATTATGCTAGTTTTCCAGAAGTTCAACCACCTCACTGCTAAATGTTACCCCGTAAGAAAAATTGCTCTACTTGTTCTTTATAGTTTGTTCTGGAGATCAAAGGGCTGGGGGCTGGAGGGTGTTTGACATCCAAGAACCACTGGCTGCTGCAATATTGTCTGTGGTGCCTTTCGTTAGGTTTGTTTCTTTATAAGGCTTTGGAGAAGAGCAGTCACCACTCAGAGCACACTGGCATCCTATCAAATGCCAAACCGAGCCTTTTGGAACACAGGGGAGGGGAATTTTTTTATGACTCTTACTATGGTTTTTGCCTTTCATTAGGTCCTCTCATAGAAGTAGCTGGAAATTGTCTTGCATCCCTATCTCCTTTCACTTGCAATAGGTTAATCCAAGAGTGAAGTCAACACCATTAATCCTTTATTTAAAAGACAAATTAAAGCCTTATATAGCCAAACCCTGAAGTTTGCTCTAAACTAATCTGTAAATCATTAGACTTTCCTTCTTAATAAAAAGAAAGTGTTGCCCCAAGTAGATTTTATTCCAGTAGTTTTTATTTAACTCCTATCAGATGGTGGATGAAATTCAAAGGAACGAAAACAAACAGCAAAGAACAAAAAAAAAAGAAAAAACCCTTTATTTAACCAACCTAGTTCAGTTATCTGAATTAACTTGCACAAATTGTTTCTACAGAAGTGTTTTAACACCTATGGTTCAGTTTTAAAACAGCAGAATTTCAGTCAAGCCCATTTAGCTGAGCTGAGCTAACCTGATTTGAAAAGCATCTGCTCCAAGCCCCTCATCAAGGGGAAGAAGGAGACCTTGTTTCCTTCCAGCAGGTAACCAGTTACAAACACCCACTTCACTCTGCAAATGGCTCATTTCTTTTTTTCAGACAATGACTGAAGTGCAAGTGGCCTTTCTACAAAACATCTTGAGGAAAAGAATATATATTTTTTTTCTCTGAAAGGCAATAAAGTATTTTTGAAGAAATAAAGTAAACCAAATTCCCAATCTAAAATTTGTTTGGATAACAGTCTTACTGTTAAGAAAAAAAAAAAATACTGCCATAATTTTGTTTGAAGTAACATAAAAAAGTGACTATGAACTTACTGCTGAAGGCATAGTTCTGCAATATAAAAAGTGTGAAAATTAAATAAATAAATCTGTTTGAACCAAAAGATTGTAAGCCTAAGATGCCCACCTGGCTCACTGATGCTAATCCTTGGCTACCAGTAACTTTGATATTATCCCTTTTATAAGTCATATTCATCTTAACATCTGTTATTTTTTGTGTCTCTACTACTCCCATGAAGTGTCTGCTCAGAGCTCGATTGCTTTAATAGTCAGCAATTTATTTCTTAACCCCAACTTTAAATGTATTTCTAGCCAGCTCATGCCCATCTGTTCCTTTGCCAACATCAGCCTTCAGCTTAAGAAGTTATTTTCTGCCATAACGTATTTGGAGACAAAAATAATAAATATATATATTATTTTTGCCTTGCCAAGATAAGCAGTCAATCTTTTCTAGATGCTGCTTTTAGAACCACCTCCCCATTCTCCCCTTGTCTTGTGTATGTGAGCTTCAGTTTCAGGAATATCGTTAATCAAAACCATACATTTTTATCCTAAACAACATCTCATCAGATCCTTCTATGAGGCTGGTAATATTTCCTTATCTGGAAATATCTTTCCAGAGACATCTTATGGTAGCATTTGCCTCCTTATACCTCCATAGCTTAGAGTCAGCCCATGACCAGCTCCTGGATGTTCCTCAGTTGTTTCCAGCTGTTGAACCCCCAGCTCAGAGCAGTGGGGTTTTGTAATAGTCCACAAAGCACATGATCTTATCTCCTGTACTCATAAATTTGATCCCATTTATAGTTTGTAAGATCATTTTTTCATCATATTTTTTCCATGCTCAACTCTAAACCCCCTCCACACTGCTGGCGACTCCCCCAGCTTTGTAGCATGGGGTACATGGCCTTGATTACAGGATCAGACCCCCAAGATCAAGTATCCTGGACATAATGAAACCACTATTAGTGCTTATTCTGAGTACCACCTGCCCTAAGTTCTCCTCAAATAAGGAAGTCTGCTCTATAAGAAAGTCACATCTGCTCCGAAGAGTAGAAAAAAAAGGTTGAGTAAACTGAAGCTGGGAGAAAGTAGAGCACACAGTCAGTGCAACTCATCACTGCCACTCACCACTCGTAACTAGAAACCAATAGCAATTTTACTCAAAGGCATCACAAAAGAGGGGCAGGTAACAAGACTGACTTGGACGAGGCAATGATTACCTGCAGCAAAACCAAAATTGTTACAAAACACATGATGTTGTAGAAGGGCAACACAACATCAGAAGGCCCAGGAACTGGGAAACTCGTGAAAGCAACATGTGAACTAGATCATCTTTACTTTTAAGGATCAAGAGAAATAGATCAAAATTAAACATTTTAAGAAGGAAGTAGAAGGAGAGCTGTATTTGTAACCAGGAGAAAACAAAACAAACAAAAAAGAAGAGCTGCACAAATCTCACCTTAAGAAACTTTAAGTTTTAGGAAGAAATTTTTAGTGGGGGCACAGGAAATCAATAAATCAATGAAAATTCTAAAAAAAAAAAAAGTATTAATGAAATCTCTTGTTGCCTTTCCAAAAGGAAGGCCTTTTTTTTTTTTTTTCTTCAAACTTCTTTACCTCTTCCTATTGTAACAAAAATAAAAAACAAATTCTTTATTTCATCAGAAATTATCCCCATAATACCTTACAAATTGTGTGTCAAATGTATTATGCTGTGCTGAAGTTACTGATGTTAAACCATTCACAGACCAATTATATTTGAAGTATGCTCTCAGCATGAAATTCTGATTTACTAACTGTGCTTGCCATTTTCTTTTAACATACAAATATATTTTGGGAGGGGGATTTTGTTTCAAACTGCTTCTTGTAGCAATGACAGAGACGCTTTTGAACAAAACTCCACTGCATGAGAGGTCTACAAGGCTTTCTAAAATAAAAAACAGAATAATAACCAAGGAGTCCCCTGGCTGTTATGGGACCCAGTCTTGCAGTTGAATACAGGAGATTCGCCCCAACACTTCCCATGTTGAGTCTGCAACAGGGGCATTTGCTGGGAAGAGGTTTTCCTGTCTCCCCAAAACATAAGTGATGTCTGTTCAAAGAGATATTAATAAGGAGAGCAGAAACATGCAAACAGAAATAATGTTGGTGAACTTAAACCACAACATTTATAAATTGCTTTCCAGGTGGTACCATTCCACAAGCAAATAAAAACTAATGAAAAAAACAGTAACAGAAGAAGAAAATTATCGAAAGTGTTCAACTCGCTTATGTAGACGGGACAGTAGCCATAGAGACACCTTAAGTAAATATATTGAGACAACTGTGTGCAATATATATCTGAGGATTACACTTTATATATTTTAATATTATATTTTTTCCCCAGGCTTAATGAAACCTTCCATATAATGTAAAGCACAATCTACAAGTCTAAGTTATTAAATTTATCTTTTACACAGGTGCACATATTTCTGTATATATAAACACACATTTTGAGGAGTAATTTGTTCATACTTTTAAGAGTGCTCTTTGAGTAATTTTTCTGCATTTTTACAGTGTCATTATGGATAAAAGAAGCTGAAAGACCGAGTGAAAACTTCCATACTGTACAACTCCCCAAGGTGTTAAGAACACCAGAGGCAGGAAATGAGCTAACAAAAGACCACTCTTACATTGGAACACTAGTAATAGATGCACATAATGTTGAAAACTTAAAAGTTTTTACTTAAAGTAAAAAGAAATATGAGAACCAACAACTCATTTAAACCAGAAAATAAAAACACATTAAGAGTTGCTGAACTTGCATTTTAGAACTTAATTTAAGCATCACAAATGTGAGGTGAAACCTCACTATCTTTTTCCAATGGTAGAAGATGGGGCAACAGAGGTGAAATCATGAAAAATTTTGCCTTATCAGAGATACTATTGCTAACCTGAAGGCCACTATATGCTACCTTAAATTCTCTTTTGCCTTCTTTTCTTATGTGACTATCAGGGATTTCACTCTGGCACTGTGTGAAGCTCCCCACAACTGGCTGAAATTCCGAGTTGCCCCTTTTCTGCCTGGAGAGCACAGGCTGGACTGGCTCATCCTGCACTGTCCAAGATGTAGCCAAAGGACCCATTGCCCTCCTTGTGTCCATCCAGGCCACATCCCCGACTGCCTACAGCAACCCAACAAAGCCTGCTATGTTCATGGCATTAGTTGATGTCAAAGCACAGGATCATCCTGCAGTACACCTACTGGGGCAGTCCCAAGCAAGCAGCTCAAGCACATATTCCACCACAATTCTTCCAACCACCACCCTGTCCAACACATCACAGAAGCCACATTTTCGTGTTGGATTATGTCACCCCTACAGCAGTCCTTTTCTGTACCACGTCCCATGTCACCACAGAGGACCAAACCAAAGGCGTCTAGAAGACACAGTGAACTATTCAAGTGGAACGAGACAACTCAAAGGGATTTTCCTCCAAAACATGAATGTCTTTGAAAGAGCAACGATTATAAAAGGCCAAACCACAGATTAAAGCCAAATGAAAGAAATCGTGGCAGTCATATAACATGCTCACAAAAAAGGACACCACAATAGCATATTCTTTCCATGTCTCTCTTCCCTTGTACACTTTGAAGTATTGAAAACAACATGCACACAATAGAGAGGAAAAAAAAATTAGTAATTAATTTCTTGCATCTAGAGTTTACCACTGCACTGATCTAATCTAACCACACAGACATCACAGACCTCCGAATTTCCAAATTCTGGAATTTAATGAACATCTTTAAAGGACTCCTCTGAAAAGCCTGTAAGGTCTACAGAACACATCAAACAGTCAATGCCACTACATTTTCCTGATTGCAATTACAACAAATACCAGTACATTTTATCTGCAAACAGCCACTTTTAAAGAAAAAAAGAAATGTAAAGCTAATGATCTAAGTCCAGCTCACTGATATATGACTTGCAGTTTCATTCAGAACTTAAAGACTGATAAACAAGGCACGAGCTACAGATTTCAGCTCCTTTGGTGAATGCAAACCTTTATTCTTTTTTCTTCTCCTTCTCTGCCTTTTCATGAATCCTTATTCAAAAGTGACACATTTGTTCAGTTCAGGGAGATTCTTCTCTCTGGAGGGGAAATAATTTTTATCAGTAAGACTCCCTGGTGATCAGGTAGACTTGGAACTGCTGTTAATCAGCCTTTTTGACATGGGAGCTTGAATAGCACTTCCCATGATGCTTTGTGTGCCTACCTTAATTCTTTCCTTTTGAACTCACCATGACTTAGAGGTGTCTTTTTTTCCCCCCTTTTGTGTGTCTGAAGTTATCCCTCTATTAACTTTAATTGGAAAGGTACCTTTTGTTCCCCTGGAGTAGTCATATACTAACCACTGAACTCCCTAGGCTCAAATTTCCGGGGTAGCAAGAGTTCAGTTTTCTGATAACTCCAAAAAAATATTCTAGTGAAAGAATTTATTATTGCAAATAAAATAAGTGGTAGTTAGTCTAAAGACCAATTGGTGCATCGATTTATATCAGCAGATACATCTGCTAAAAGTCATGGTGAGTTCAAGAGAAGAGAATTAAAGACAGGCAAACACACAAAGCATCAGAGAGCACTGAGCCCCTGCCATCCACAAACTGCAGTAAAACATAGCTGTTAAAAATTATAATAATAGGCAAAAAGCCTAAAGAGACTTTTTCCGAGTCACTAGGGGAAACACAAGTTGTTTCATTGAAGCTGCAAAAGCAACAAAGCTTTCTGTGGCTACAGACTGAAGGTCACCCATCTGCCTTTATCTCCCGTCTGTTCTGATACCACTACGGGCAGGAGGGAGGACGTCCCGGGGGTAGCCAGGATTTCTGTGCACGCCCGTGGGACAAGCGGCACACACTGGCCAGGGAGATGCCAGCCAGAAGATGCAGTGGGCGAGTTGCCCTCTTTCCCTCAAAGCTCGCTTGCATTTGAGGACTTGCCGCTTTCTCCAGGCACCTGCTCTCATGAAATTTGTCAGAGCTTTGAGACTTCTGCTGCGCTTTCAGCTGTAGTGGAAACTGCCCACAGGGCTCAGGAGGTTTTATGGAGTTGGAAAGACATATGGATCGGATATATGACATTTCCTATAATTTCTTAATTAATTTCTTAATATCCTTATGGAAGAAATTTTCTCATTTTTGGGGGGGGGCCTTACCGTAGTCAAATGAAATATTAAAAAAAGTGTTATGCTGCAGGCTTCAAATGAGAATGTATGTTTGAACTTCCCTAGAAGCTCAAGTCCTGCACTACGCATCCACAGAGAGTGACCTAAGATTTGTCCCTTCTTGGTTTCAATTGTATCAGAAAAAGAAAGGGAACCAGTGAGGTTGAGAGCACGACATTTCTTCTCTTGCTCAATACCTGCACTGTTGGAGCAGCTACCCCCCTCTCAGCTGTGCCTGATAAACCCCCTGAGGGCATATCAACAAATACTGATGCAATTGCTTTGTTCTGCATTGGAAGACAGAGGATTTAAAAAACAACAAAAAAAAAGAAAAAAAAACAAAAAAAGAAAATCCAAAACAAAACAAAAAAACCAAGAAAACCAGAAAAAAGGAAAAAATTAAAAAACAAAAAGCAAAAGAAACAAAAAACAAAAAGCAAAAGCAAAAAAACAAAACAAAAAATGCAAAAAAATCAAAATTTGCACATTTTGAAATTGCAACTATTTCAAAATTTTCAAAATTTTTCAAAAATCAGAATTTCAAAATTTTCAAAATTTTCAAAAATTCTAAATTTCCGAAATTTCAGAATAGCTATATTTCCAAATTTCAAGGATTTTTAAAAACGGAATTTCAGAATTTTCAAAGACTTAAAACTTAGAGAGCTCAAAATTTCAAAATTTAGAATTTTAAATTTTTTAAAAAACAAGATTTCGATATTTTCCAAAAATCAAAATTTTCAAAAATGGAATTTTCAAAGACAGAAATTTCCGAAATTTTAAATTTTTTAACAAATCAAAAATTTGCCAAAAATTCAATTTTCAAGCTTTCACATTTTGAAATTTCAAAATTATTTCAAATTTCAAAATTATTTCAAGAAACCAAAATTTCAAAAAATCCAAAAATCGATTTTTTTCGAAAAAGAAATTTCTGAAATTTTCAGAAAATTCAATATTATAAAAAATTTCCCAAAAAAACAAAATTTCAAATTTCGGAATTTGACATTTCAAAATTTCAAAATTTACAAAATGACAGAACCACAAATAACAACACAAAACCAAAAACAAATGCAACAAATGCAAACAACCACCAAAAAAAAAACAAAAAAAAACCACAAAAAAACCACACACCATTCATCTCATGGCAGTGAGGGATATTGTTAATGCAATTATTGTTAATTAAGTAACAACATGAGGAAGCTGCCTCTTGGATGATAATGGTCCAGAGCCCCAGGAGTGGGGAACTTCATCAACCTCACTCCTGACTTACAACTCCATATAGAAGACAGCCAGATTACTGTGCTCTGTACAGGTTTCTTGTTCACAAATCTCACTAGTGACAAGGAGAAACCAACGTGCCTTGTATTTCTTTTCTGAGGTCAAGGGAGCTGAGTCTGCTATCCCGACCTCCCAACCAGCATGTAGTTACAGTAGGAACAGACATGAGCTAGGCTTCCACGCGCAGGGCTGCATGGATCAAATATACCACTCTACCTTCCACGTCCATTCGGCTTCCTCTTCATCCTTCAGCTGGCTGCAGGGATAGAGCAGCCTGAAACACAGGTGATATTTAAACTCACGTGAAACATGTACTTTTCATAGAATTATAGAATGTGTAAGGTTGGAAGGGACCTTAGAGGTCATCTAGTCCAACCCCCCTGCACACACAGGGTCACCTAGAGC
>JAUBOD010001026.1:379629-410385 GCA_032353885.1 Nothura maculosa
CACTGCAGCCAAGGCTGCCCCCCACCTTCACGTCTCCAACAAGGCTCTCTCTGTTTGTTAGGACGAGGTCTAGCAGCTCACCTCTCCTCGTCGGCTCCTCCACAACCTGCGTCAAAAAGTTGTCATCGACGCACTGCAGAAACCTCCAGGACCATTTCTGCCTCGCTGTGCCGTCTTTCTAGCTGATGTCGGGGAAGTCAAAGTCTCCCATGAGAACCAGGGCCTGTGACCGTAAGGCAACTTCCAGCTGCCTGTAGAAGGCCTCGTCAGCCGCCTCCTTCTGGTCAGGTGGCCTGTAGCAGACACCCACCACAGTGTCTCCCACATTGGCCTGCTCTTTAATCCTTACCCACAAGCTCTCCACCCGCTCGTCATCCACTCCCAGGCTGAGCTCCGTGCATTCCAGTTGCTCCTTCACATACAGGGAGGGAGCATTTTCATTCCTGCCTTATTTCCCACCATGTTCATGTGTTAGAAAAATCAAAGTTTTGTTTTCTCTCTTCAAAGGGTGACCAGACACCACTCTGCAAGAGGAACTTGCACAGCAGGTACAGCACCACATGCATGGCCAGCCGCACACTCACAGCCCTATTCCCATGGCCGCAGCAGTTGCTATGGAACCTCAGAAAGGGCCTTTCCAGAGCTCCTGCCATTGCCAGGCCCTCGCTACCTCAGGCAGTAGCCTCCTCAGCAGCATGGCGGCCTCCTCCAGAAGTGCATCACAAGCAGAACTTCCTTTACCGTATAAAGATATATTTGAAATAAAATGGTGTTTTTTTCCAGTGTAATTCAACTCATGGGGGAATTTCTCAGGGAAAAAAAAAAATTTTTCCCTGAGCAAGCAGTAGCAAGCAGTAGCCATAGCAAACCGACAAGTCCAACTGAAAGGAGACCCGCCAAGCTACAACGACACCAGCATCCCCCTGTGCCTATCACAGGCACAAAAACCCCTTTGCACCCATCCCAGTTAGCACCAATTCACTTCCATTCTCAGAGAGACAACCCTCAGGGCTTGCACAGCACAGAGACATCCACAGGAAGATCATGAGAGGAAGAATAGGTCCAGAAATCTCTCCTCTTACCCACAAAGAGAAGCTGCTAAAGTTAAAGAAGAGCCATCAACAACTTTTCCTGGGTGCTCTCAACTCCATTGCTCCCTAAGGATTAAGCGAGGTAGGTTAAAGCCCCCCAGCTGGGAAACGAGCCCCTAATGAAGGTCATTAGTGTAGCAGCCACACAAAGCCCATGGAAAAAAAACGTGTGGAGAAGACACCGGTGATGACACAGGTGCAAACAGCACAGCAAGCTGCAGTGTTGGGCAACCCTCACCCCCTCCAGCTCCACAGCTTCTATCTTTGAAAACACTTTGATGACTGATTAGAGGAATCCTCCTCATGCCATAGCCCCAAACATGACATCTTAATCACACCTTCATTTCTTTTTAAAAGAAAAAAAAAAAGGGGTTTTTTCCCTTAGTCTAGCAGGTTTATCATTTGGAGTTTGAACCAGTTATCTATACAAGTTTACGCTATGGAGCCTAGAACCGTTAGATCATTATCGTGTTTTATGAAAATCATACACGGCTTACTCTTGTAGCTGTATATTGCAAGGAAAATGTATAGAGGGAGACTGGTTCTCCTTAGATTGCTATCTCTGAATTGATGCTGTATGAGGCACAACTGCTTAAAAGGTTATAACTGATGTAATTTTGCCATTACAGGTAATTTATGGCTCCTGTGTGTCTGACTTGTCAAATCTTCTTAGAAAAATCAAACGGAGCCTGTTTGTCATACACATTTATCTAATACTTGCTCCTTTGCAAGCTCCAAAATGTAATAGTTATTCTTTTCTGAAGTGTCAGTTTTTCCCAATGCCTCTTGGTCCTTGTAAACGTCCTCCTTCTAATGCAGAACTCAGAGGTGCTTCAGTGGCAGCACAAGCAACTCCTACCTCTCTATTGCCCTTTTAAAAACAGATTATATTTTTTCTCCCAAGCTTGGCTGTAGCCGTTTGGAGGAAAGGGCAGTCATTTGAGCCATACATGAAGAGCAAAACTCCCACTGAAAATATATCCCAAATCTGAGGTTCTCGAGATCCAAGGAGCTGGCCCTACTAGTATTTATTTGAGGAAAGTCAGTCTTTGATCCAGAAACATCGAGAAGCCCCCCAGAAACTGTTCCTCCTATCGAGGAAATCTTTGGAGTCACCCACTGCATGAAATGGCTTTAATGGAAAGTAGAATTAAAGGCTCACAATCAAGCACAGCAATAAACATGTCAATAAAAAGCCATGCATCTGCCTGCTATGTTCTGCACATTCGACTCCATAAACCACAGGTGGATGTTAGCTGCAAAACATCACTGACAACTTCACAGTTAGTGCCACCCGTAACTGATGGAAATATTATACAATTTTGTGGACTTTTAGCCTCTATGTTTTTCCAAATCTTTCCAGAATATTTGGGGAAAAAAAGTCAAATACATATATTCAAGATTCATGGAAATACTAAAATAATTTGCTTCTCCATAGATTAATTTTAACACTGATTTAATTTACCACAAAGATAATACATAATATCTCTCTACAATATAATTCAAGCTGCCTCAGGTTCTGCCACTTTTAAAAATTATTTATTTATTTTTTTTCTTCCTCATGTCTTAGATGAAGATACATCTTTATCCACGGCTCCACATTGGTCCACCATATCACATCAAAATCTCTGAGTACGGCACCAATGTCTCTGACAATAAATATTTGCATTCTGGCCCTTTCTACTAGATAATGTTTCTGTACCTTTCACACCATAGAAGATGTTAAGGAACTCAAACAGATACTGAAAGAAAATAAATGTTTTTGAGATCTTCTTGGAAACCATTTCTTTTCTGCAAGCAGAGGAAGACAGAAGACAATAGTATCTGGAAATCTGCTACGAACTAGAAAGGGGCTATAACAGGAAAATTTTATGAAACAGGAAGAATATTGTTCCTCCTCTAGAAAGGTTGAGTTATTGAGCTAAATAAAGGTGGAAATCATGGAAAAAGAGGAAAAAAAAACACATTTTGAGATAGGTTAGCCAATATATCAAAATATTAGAAGATTATAAGGTAATTTCACTGCTTATATCTGAATAATGCTGGCCTCTTTAACAAAACAGAAAAATAAAAAGGAACAGATCTGCTCATTTATGAGCATAACTACAGCCTTGCTGGTACTACCAATGCTTGCTGGAAGCAATCTCCTACTGGTAAAGCTAAAATCTGTGGTTTATAAAAATCTACTGAGAAGGAGGTAGTGCTCTCATTCAAAGTGAATTGATTAAAGAAAATCTATACATGAAACCAGAGAGGCATTGTGATAATTGAGCCCAGCAGGAAAGGATAATGGGCTTTATGTGTATGAGAGAAACACCAAGTGGGCATGATACAGATGACAATGCTAAGTGACAACATTCATTTTCAGAAAAATCATTTCCCTGATTATTTATCACTCTAGATAACTAAGGATTGCAGGCTACACCTTATGGCCAGGTGCTGTGCTGGGTTGTGCTCAGGGTAGCACAGCCAAAAAGCCTAGGAGCCTTCTCTTAAATGTTTTGCAGACCTCAACCATGAAAAATATCAGCAGAGATCCTTAGTAAAATCTGGCATCCACATGGTGGTTCTTTGATAGCAACAACTTCATAAGCCAAAAAACACCTCCTCTGTTACAGAGAATTGTATTTGTTCCCCACTGATTTATCCACAACTTCTCTAGGCCCAAACTATTTTCTTCCATCCATCCTGTGATTTTCAGAACTACTTTATACACTATGACTGTCACAAAGATTCGTGAAGCTGAACACTGGCGTAGGTCACAGGTTTAGAAGAATTTCAGCTGCCTTATTCATTACTAATGGCAGGGACTAATTTATTCTGACAATTAAATTCACAAGACTAATACATTTATTCTCCTATAAAAGTTCGTTTTTTTAATGGAAAAAAACCCCTCCCACTCCATGAAAAGGGAGAAAAAGGGAGGAAAGGAGAAGAAAAAAGGAGGGAATCAGGGAAAAGGGGCAAAGGGGAGGGAAAAGGGGGAAAAATGAAAAAAAAAATAAAGGGCTTCAGCCTGAAACAAATCAGAATTCCACAAAGCTCTTCCCTGAAACTGTTCGGATTCTAGACCCAGAGGCTCACAAAATGAGTACCAGCTACTCAGGCCAGAGTTGTTACACCATGTAAACACATCTTGTTTTAACAACATCCAAGACAGCTTCCAAATCGATCCAAGAGCTTCTATTTATTAAATGGGAGAGAAGAAAGAGAACACAAAATCTGACGTAATTGTTAACCTATCCATAAGTATCCTAGGGAAAGCCATTTCCCCTACCAACACAACTTCAAAATAAAATCCTAGTGTTTCCATGTGTTTTTTGGATGCTGGAAGGGGAAGCTTATTAGAAATTGGAGTGATGTTTGCCCCTCTTGCCTCACAGTGAATGAAAACTGTCATCTCCAATGTCGGGCTAATCACAGGCAGCCAAACATCAGAACCTAAACTGCAGTCAATCAAGAAAAGAGCTTTAAAAAGATCACACGGTTTCCCAAATCACAAAGTACAATAAAGGAGAGTGGGACTGCCTGGATATTTGTCTTTAAATTCATGTTCTTTTAACCTTTCGGGTTCTCCACTCTCCAGGCTGTTCTCCATAAGGCTGTTTTCTAGCCACTTCTTTAGATGAGCAGACCTGGCTAGCCGAAAAGCAGGTTTCTTATGGGTGCAAAAGCTGCATATCAATTATTTAGGCTTTATGCAAATATTTACATTTCCAGTACTTCTTTCCATTACAGAGATCCTCGAACCTGCAAAGATGTACTGCACCCCCTACCTCACTGTAAGTGCTCTAAATGCTTCAGAATGAATTTCACATAGTGGGGTTCTCAGAGTATAAATTTGGTCTCCATAGGGGCAATGCCAGGTTGGACCACAAGCCATGCGGGTGCCCTCGCTCACAGGGTGCTGTCTCAAGGGGTCTGAACCCAGCAGGCAGAGCTGGGCAGAGGGAGCAATAGGGAAAAACCTTGGGCATCTGCTCACACAGTGAGCATTGCTACGGTGCCTTTGGGCAGCCCTATGAAGTTCTGAAGCTTTTTGTTGAGCAGAGCTGCCATGGGAGCGCTAACTCATTGCCGTTGCATTCCAAGGCCAATATTAAATTATAGGAATAAGAAGAAGGAAAAAAAGCACTTACGCAGCGCTAGCAAGGCCAAAGCAAAGGCTGCCCTTGCTTTTGGCAAGTTTGGGATCAGGAAGCACATGCAGCCATCGTTCTCGTGCGTAAGAGGCATGTTGCCCTCTGGCGGGTACCTCTCCTCCACAGCAGAGCGCTTGCAAGAGAAGCAGCTGCATTTATTAGATACCAGCATCTCTGGTGACACCAGGGGTGTCAGCTCTGCTGCACCCCGGGGAGGTAGGAGTGCACTGTTAGCCCCACTCTGCAGGTGAAGAGATAAGAGATACAGGAAGAATTCCGTCTTAATGCTCCTCTCCTGGTAGGAGAGAATACAGCCCATTGCTTTCCAGGACAGAATTACCCCCCTTTCAGCTTTTCCAAGGTCATGTGGAAAATCTGTGGCAAAGTGGAATAAATATGTACAAAATAAATAGAGAAAATCCATTTCATGATCCTCAAATATTAATCACAGGATTAAAAGGGAAAAATACAATCCCCAATACTTACATTTAGTCCTAAAAGCTTCTAGACACATCTCATATTCTCCAGTGTCCAAATTAATTCTCACCTATTACACTTATTTGTTTTTCCTCCTTTCATGGAATCTGATTTAATTTTTCTTAAGTAATAGATAGATTACTTGTGTCTGTATTATCAGCACCCTATTAAGAGCAGGAATCCAGCTTGGTGCCGTTGGGACGTTGTAACATTCCTATCTCATCAGCCATCAGACTAAGGTCCAGGGAGTGAAATTTATCAAATTCCATTGTACAGTGTATCTGGGAGGATGATAAACATGATTAAAATTCATTTCACCATAGAGTTGCTCATATGTATTTGATGTCCTTTTTCCTTGGAATGGCGAGACAAATTGCACAGTTCCGTAAAATGAAATTCAGTCTTGGATTTTATACAACGTGCCTGATAATACGAATCAATATTTTGACAAAACACATTTTTTTCCTGAAGATGAAGTGTAATGTGTAATGAAATACACCTAAGTACTTTATAATTTATCCTGAGAGCAGAATGCATTTGCCCAAATGTCATACATCATACCACAGAAGACTAGGTGGACTATATAATCTATATTCCTTTAAAAAGCAAACTGCACCGAGCCCAATTAAACACTTAACATTCAGAAAACATTTAGAATTAAGGATGGGTGTGTAACCTCTTACAGACCTGCACTGCTCTACGCAATTCACCTGCAAGGTCATGCTGTTTTTTTCTCAAATGCATGTGTTTTCTAATTACTTTAATTTTCAACATAGAGTACATTATCTTCTGTATGTCAGCTTCTTTTTACTGCCTCATAATATCTGTTTTTATGTGCACTATTGTTGCCTAACGTAGGCGTGGCGACCTGGTTCAGGAACGGCACGGCGACCAGCCCCAGGCCACTCGGCCCATCAGCTCACAAACACCAATATGGTGGACGGCAAACGGCGTTTATTGATGAGTGACACAGTCTTATCTAGCTTGGGTTTTACGTCACTTCCACCTGCTTACATCACAAACCGGACGCTATTGGCTATCAGGAGAGGGGCCCTGCCTTTCTGTACAGCGCGACATCTTCCGGTCGCCAAACCCAACTACCACACAGTATAAGGGAAGAAAAAAATAAAAACACACACGTGCGTGTGGAGCCAGGCGGGTGTCTCTGGACCTTTCTCATCCTGTGTGAATCTTGCCCAATATCCGTGCAGACCCAGGCAGATTCCTCCGGAATTTTCTTGAGCTATTTGGCTCCTCACCCACTGAGAGCCTGTTCCCCTGGAGCCCCTGGCAGAAGCCCCTCAGACAGCAGCATAGGAGGAAAGGAGGAAAATTCCCATTCAGGGGCCAGTTCCAGAACCCAGCACGGCACAAATGCACCAAAAACATTTTGGAGGAGCCCAGTTCTCATTCATTTCATGGGAGGACTAACACCCAAGGGCCTTAACAAGCC
The DNA here is from genome assembly GCA_032353885.1 of Nothura maculosa. Taxonomy (NCBI): domain Eukaryota; kingdom Metazoa; phylum Chordata; class Aves; order Tinamiformes; family Tinamidae; genus Nothura; species Nothura maculosa. Next base: position 386,793 of record JAUBOD010001026.1, read on the forward strand.
TTGGCATGGGCACTAGCCACAAGCTGAGGGCTTCCTAATCGGACAACACGTCCGATTAGGAATTTAGCCATCGACTGAAACACAGAGCAGCTGAGATGAGGTTTAATGGGAGGAACTTGCAACTCAGCAGGCGGCTCACCCATACACAACATGAGAGCAAGGCCTGTATTTTGCCCATTAAAGTTTGTTCCACATAATAACATGTCTTATTGCAGTTGTACTTACTGCTCTCCCTTGGCCAAAACAGCCTCGCCTGAAGTCCTTCCAAGTAGTTTATCAGAACCCAAGTGCCCAGACCACAACCATTACGCACGTGAACAGCACTGACTGAGGCCAAGGCATGAGCACGCTCAGGTGGTAAACACAGGCCTGTGACTAAAACATTTCCCACTCTCCATGTAATTGCTCTCCAGTTAGGAAGCAGTCACTGAAAAGCAGAATCCTACAGATGACACACAGAGTTCCTGTTCACAGAAGGTTAATGCATTTTCCATCCACAGTGGAGCTGTTTGTAATTTATAAGCAAAAATTCAGCCCTGCTGTAAGCAAGTGCAACTCTTATTGATCTCAATAGGAGATGCACTCATTTATAGCAGGGCTGTTTCTTGGCTTCATGTCTAGTTAGTACTAGAATGAATAATATTACAAGACAGGGCGCAGGTTCAGTACATGCTGAAAGCTTTTGCATGCGAATATGAAAAAAAAAAGAAATAAAATAAAAGGCTGTTTCTGCAACAGCAACAAAGGGGGTTGGAGAACACAGCAGGCGCCGACACGAGCTGCCCGGCGCTTTGCACGTCTCGGGAATGGGCACTTGGAATGCTCTGCTGAAGAGCTGCTTCATCTCCGCAGTGCAGTTACTGCCCGGATCTGCTCTCCGACGGGAGGCCGCGGCGCTTCGCTCCACAGACACCCATCTTTGTATTCGCTCTCCCAAGCACGGGCTGGGCAGAGACCGAGGCAGATCTTTGCTTGAAGAGCCCCTTGGCCTATGCTATTTTGGCATGAGAGTTTTAAAGGAAAAAAAAAAAAAGAAGAAACTTCAATTTGTTTTTTCTTTTCTTTTTTTTTTTGCACATTTGGTTTTCATTTGTTTGCAACGGTTTTGTAGTCTAATAAAAAGACCTACGGTTTCATAAAAAGGAAGTTAACTGGTTGTCTTTGGGCAGTGGGAGACTTTCTCATTTATTACTAGGTTATTTTAAGGGCATTACTGCAGTCTTCCTGCGAGCTCTGTTATAGAGCTGATTTGAGTTAGAGTCGTTTGTAATTACACGGTGTTTTACGGGAATACCAAATGCCAGTGTGGAAACACCGGATCCGCAGCCTTTCCTACCACGCAGCTCCAGCCTGGAAGGAGAGAGGTGCCTGCAGGCCAGGGCACCATCCAGCCCAGGGCTGGCAGCGAGCACGGCCCATGGAAGCAAAGCCAGGCTCGTGGCACCCCTGTTCCAGCCCAGAATCTCTTTCCATCAGCAGAAAGGCTCCTAACTCCCCAGACCGGTTCCACCTCCCGTGGGAAGAAATCCGACAGCCTGATCTCACCTTCCAGCCCTCAGACCCGGTGCAGGGAAGGCAATTTTCCCCTCTAACCCTGTGTTTTGGCAGAGGAGCGGGAAGGGAGGCAGCGTGTGCACTGCTGCCTTCCCACCGCTAACACCCAGCCCGCAGGACGGCCGATTTCACCCCATTAGCCACAGTACCTGTCACCCTCAAAATACATTAGCAAGACTTCCCCAGTGAAAGGGGCACTGCACATGGCTCCAGGGTAAGGAGAGTGACTGCTCCTAGAGCACAAGGAAATATGCATACATTGGGCTCCAGATCTGCTCGTGCTAGTGATTTCTTCCATACAGCATGAACACACCACTACATAAACATAAAATATTAGCAGCTAGCATTCATTCACTGCATTCACTGTGATAGAGAATAACAGGCACAATGAAAGCCTGACTTCCAAGGGCCCCCTTGGAAACTCTCTAGTCTATCCCTACATTTTTAATTGGATTTTTTTCCCCATATAATGTATATCAATAAATTTCACTTCATAGTAACAACTGGAATGGCTATTCAACATTGAGCTATATTAATTCAAATGCATATCAGGGGACAAATCAAAGATGAGGCCACAGGCCAGGTAACTAGGCTAACAACCCCGGGGAGATATACAGAAAACTAAGGGCTTGCCCAGGGCCTTTATGGGGATAAGAGGGGAAATTAGTCACTGAATCTACAGTCACAGATGGTTTTGCTCCTACCTAATACAAGGTACTCACTAGGGTGGCATCCTTCAGACCCATCCTGTAAGCAGCAGAGCAGCATCACTGCTTCTCTCAGCAACATACAGGAGAAGGCTAAAGAGACTGATTTACCTCCTGGGCAAAATTCCTGCCTTCGAGTCACACTGGAGCTGAGTCTCAAGATGTGCTGTGGTCATGCAAATCGTGAAACTGCTCCCGGATGCTTAAAAATAGGCCCCAAAGTTTGGACATGCGGATTTCTTTCCTAGAATATTGTAGTCAATGGAGAGAACCAGAAAGGACAGAGGAGAGATATTTTAGATTTAGAAAATTCAAGGCCTGTTTGCCTTAGCTTTGGTGCAGGATCTTCTTTTATTAAGAGGTATTTCAGCTCAGTAAAGATGAAATAAAATTCATGCCTCAAATCTGGGGCCCCATTGAGCCAAACATCCCTAATGAGATAAATGGAAATTTACTAATTTATGAGATAATTAATGAGTAAATGGAAATTTACCAATTGGACATTTCTAGGGTGAAAGAAGCAAGAAAGTTAAAACAAAAGTGACAGAGGACAGTAAGTTTATTAGTGATCAGAGGACAGTCAAGATGGACCCAAAACCTACTCATAACTTGCCTAGTCCATGGAAGGTGATAGGAAAAGCACTAACATGAACTGTTATGCATATGAACGTGTCTGCTGAGGGCCAAAATCTCAGCACCTGGAAAACTCTGGCAAACTAGGACAAGCTGGGCCCTTACAAATGGGGCAGCACCAGCAGATTAAGAAGTGAGTAGAGCACAAATTGCAGATAGCACATACAGCATAATAAAAAGAAATCAAAAGAAAAAAAGGGGGGCCTTTTGGCTGCAATCTGCCACCACAGGAGTGGCTCCTCTCACTTGCAGGTCAGGGCTCTGCTCCGAGGCAAAACCAGGACTTGCTGCCTGATGCAGTATTTACCATGAGACAAAAAGCTCTTCCTCCTTGAATGATCTTGGAAGCCATTTTTATAGGGACCGAGTTCCATACCTGATATGTCCAGCCATGCTTTTAGAAAAAAAATCTCACACAGGCATGTCAGCTATTGAGTGATATTGTTTAAAGCTAGAGACCGCGAGCTGTTCGTCTTTAAAGATGAGGCAGACAGGCTAGAAATTCCACTGAGTGATTTATAAGCAGGTGGAGAAGAAAGTGGAAACTTCTGTGAATCTTGGTAATGGTCCAGTGTGGAGCTTTACTTTGATGGAGGGCTCCCTCTCCTGGAGCTTGACTGAAGCAGAGTTCCTGGCTGCTTTTCAAGTGCGATTTAAAAGCATTTCCATCTACAAAACTGAGCAAGAAAGGAGGTCTCACTGCGGGCCCATTGCTGTGCAGCCTGCCGTGGGGAGAGATGAGAGCTGGGCAAAGTCTTCACCTTTTAATTTGTATATTTAACTTCACAGCTGTCCCAGGCTTCAGTCTGAGTGAGCATGCTCATAATTCTTTTTCTTCTTTCTAAATGCAAAAGTTGGAGAATTATGTCATTAATAAATTGTCTACTTGGTGATAACTCCTGGGAAAATTCAGTTTTCAGACAAAACAGTCTTAGAGCTAAGCAGTTCCACAAAAAACTTCCAGTGGGAATTTTCCTGTGCAGCGAGAAGTTCTCCAAAGATATGAAAAATATCTTTTTACACTCCTATACAAATCAAAATAGTTTTATACACATACACAAAAAAATCCTCCTCAATTTGTGGAGATTTTCCTTTCCCTTAGGAATTCCTTCTGGAGGCAATTGCTTCCCAAAAGGCACATGGAATTGCTAGAAACTTAAGTTGCATCTTAAAATAATTTGCATTTCTTAAGAACAAGAACCTTTTCAGGCAGGAACCTGCTTCAATGAAGAGTTTTCTTTAATGCAGCCAGAGTGTAGTTTAATCTACGCTGTGAGATTATGCCTCCAGATAGTTGCTGTGGCCAAAGAGGAATTCATTATTTCAGGATAGGCCAGGAATGCAGGGAAAACTTGCGAGAATGCTGCTGAAAATAGCAGTAATAATCATCTATATTGCTTCATGACCTGAAAAGGAGTCAAAACCCTGCAAGGATTGGATTTTGGAAAATGAATGAAACTTTTATTTATGGAATCATAATCCAATTCCAAGTAATTAGCTTAAACTTAGCAACTATGGATACTATCACGAAGGCTTTGACAAGTACTATATATCCCTCTTATTAGAGAACTGTGCTCTGTTCTTGTGGATAAAGTACAGCAGCCTCTTGCCTACTAAGGGCATTGCTGCCTGCAGGACAGCGGGCACTTGGTCCTGCCATTCCCTGGCTCCCTTCCTCCTGCCGATGAGCAGCCAACAACCGGCCAGGTTGGCATGAGGGGATGGTGACAGAGGCAGAGACCTCCTTCCTCGGAGATCTTCCAAACCCGCCTGGATGCCACCCTGTGCCCCGTGCTCTGGGTGTCCCTGCTGGAGCAGGGGGCTGGACTAGATGATCTCTAGAGGTGCCTTCCAACCTTAGCCATTCCGTGACTCTGCAGGTTGGCACGAGGGGATGGTGATGGACACAAGACGTGGGGGCTCCCAAAGCTACCAGCAGTGCCAGTGCTGACCACAGAAGGCCCGGCTGGCACCCGGCGCTTCCCTCCTCCAGGAGCAATGCAGACACATCCAAAGGGAGGCTGAGGCCCAACAGGCCTGGAATGTAAAGGGAGAGGATGCCCGAGGAGAGCCAGCAGAGAGATGGCTGCTGCTTCGTGTCGGCCGCTGTGGCGGGGAAGGGCGGTCACAGAACACACACTTCTTGAGCATAGACCCGCACGTCTCAGGGCCATGATCACAAAGGGGAGCATAAAAACACACCCACTGGAGCACAGGTACTGCAGGTTTGCAGGGAAATTGGTGTTTGGGGGGGTTCCCCACGTCACTGTTACCACTGCAAGAAGATACACGCAGAGACCTGAGAGCCAAGTTGCTAACTCCCTCGTGTGCCATCACTGTTAATGAAGAATGTGGCTGGCTTGCTTTTCTTTGCCCTCTGATGAACTATGTGGCTGCAACGTGGGAAGAAACTGTGGATTTTTCCCTTATTCTCATGATCTGTGAGGAGGAGGAAGGCTGTGCAGTGCTCTGAACTCGCCACAGCAAGCCCTGCCAAGAGAAAGAGCAATGTGGACTTGATTGGCCTTGTAAGAACATGGCCTTTGATTGGGGAAATAAGTAAACAAGCAAACAATAAACCCCCTGCTCTCTCAGCGAAGGGCTGTGAAGTTTGTAATACATCAAAAGTAGCAGGTCGTCTCCAGATCCGTACAGCTTGGCTATATTGCCAGTGATTCTGAGCAACAGTCAGTGATTCTGAGCAGTGGAAAGCCCTTGGCCCCTCCTGCTGCACCTGAATTTATCTTCAATAAAGTTTTGCATCCATCTTTCCCTGGAGCAGAACCACCCAGGGCTGCCACCCTTCACGAGGGCTTTGGGTTCCCAGACTCAGACTCGGCCTCCCCCAGAGCAATGTCAGTCTGAACTAATTTTGAGAAGCTCTGCAACACCAAGCATCATCCATCCAACAACAAACTAATTGGGCATCAAAAGGGCAACTGCCCTGCAGACAGGGGCCAAAAGGACCAGCTACCTGCAATTACTTTCTCCCAGGAAGCCTGCATCCGTCTGTGTCTCAGGTCACACTGCTTGCTGAGGCCTCATAATTCACACCTTATGATAGGAATCAGAGGCCATTTTTACTATGCAATCATTTTTCCTGCTGGTAACTCCTACCTCTAGCCCAGCTGAGTTTATGATAAGGTTTTTCTGATATAGGATCCATCCTGCATGGTCCCTCCAAGAATCTATTTGAGCTGCTTCCCCTGCTTGCTCTACCCAGAAATGGCCCAAGCAGAATCCCAGGTCACATTCTTACAATCCTTACATCTCAGAGCTTTTATCATCAATTTTCCCTGTTAAATACATAGCAGCTCAATTCTGTCACAGCCATAAATATCTGATTTGGGAAGGCAGCATGGGTGTTTGGCTGGCAAAAGCCTTCAGACCAGATTTCTTTTTCAGAGGTCCCACTGGCTGCCACAACCGTATTCCTTGCACAGTTCCCAATCAGAGAGAGCACAGCAGGGAACATGTTTATTCCTTCCTAGGCTCTTCATACACCCTCTCACCTCCTTACAGCTATTAATGGCTATTTCCACTCCCCCTTCTCATTTAGTTTTGCCAAAATACCTGTGAGCTGGTCTTGCAATAGCAGAGTGACAGTGAAGGTAAATCTCAGGATCTGGGCACCTTCCCAAACCTGGGAGAACAGGGAGGAAACTGGAGGAAAGAGGAAGAGCTTCTCATGAACCTGAAATGGGAAAGAGGGGAAATCTTGTACAAATATCAAGCATGTAAACAAAAGATAAGAACTACAAGTACCCCAGCCAAGATCTACCAGGGGCTATTTTTCCCATTATAGATACTAACTACAGAATGTTTCTGGAAAGCTCCTTAAAAAAGTGTTCTTTGTATCTGAAGCATTTGATGCACATGGGCCTAGAGTAGCTGTTTGCCAAGGACAACTTTGCAATATATTCACAGCATTGAATGCAAATCAACAAGAGCAGGATGACTGTTTTATTCCTGACAAAAGTCAGTCTTCTGCTTGCATTTGCTTGACACAGTGTGCAGTTTGACAACACAGCTAAAGCAACCTCACGGGTGCATTCTCCAAATGTGTCCTGGCTGCTCCCACCAACTGCTGGCACTGGCAGTTTTCTGTCCCTTGAGTTCCCTGACCCTGCTCAGCAGAGGATCAGACAACCCTGGACTAAGGTAAGGGTAAGAAACACCTGCCTCTGGAGAAGGGAAACAGGTAAAGCAGGATAGCCCCTTCGGGGAGTACCTAAAGTCTTGTTGCATCAGCTTACAGGCATAGTGTGAGATCAAATTTTGAGTCCCATCAGTCTGGAAAACAACAAGATGCAGTCTGCAAAACAATGTGTATTCTTGGTTTTACAAAATATATTTCACAGAAATTCAAAGCCTGATTTTAACACTCTGCTTGAATGCAAATTTTGAACAACTCCCTACCAAATATCCTACCTCCAAACCTTTCATAGCACTTCCAATACAGCAAAATTGGCCTCTCTAGAGGTCAGCATAGTACCAAAACGAAACACAAAACCACATTGGTTTGACTGCTCTATGCATATGCTGAGCTTAACTGAGAAATGCTGTAACAACCCTACTGCCAGGAAATATTTACACAAAGAAAATAATAATCTATAGCTTTCTTCTCCCTCTTTAACATGAAAAAGACTAAAGGAAAGTTGTCAAGTAACTTCCACTATGTGATATTGTAGAACATGAGAGTATTAGAAGCACCTATGCTAGAATGTCTGCCTGAGGTAAATGGCCATTACTATTAATGGCTCTATAGGTGCCACTAATGCATAATGTCTAGGAGACACATGCTGAAACCCTTATTACTCTTCCTTTTGTTCTTATTAACAAATATTTTCCACATTTCCTGTTTCTATTTTGAGCATAATTTTGAATAATTAAGCAGCAAATCCCTCTTCTATCCACTTGAAAAAGACCCAATAAAACTAGAATGGTATCCATGATTTGGCCCCAAAAGAATGGGTCCAATTGTAGGCAGGAAAGTCTTTCCAAACAAGTGCAAGGAAAAAGGATGTGAGATTTTGGGTAGTTAAAGATTTGGATGACCAACCTGAGGCCTCCAAAGCCCCCGGCAGGGGCAGTGACCTGGGCACTGCTGCTGTGCAGCGGCCCTCCAGAAGACAACCTGGTGCTTCATTTTTGTTTCAGCATCAGTTTGCTCTGCAAAGAGCAACTGTTCCAAACTGCAGGCAGCCTGAAGGTTCCCTTGGTGCTCCTGAGGAAGAAAAAAGCAATGGATAGTCTTCCAGCATGGGCAGGATTCACAGTATTCTAAGCATGTTAAGTGATTAGCAGCCTAAAAATTGTAGACATCATCAAAATGAGCCAACATTCAACCTCTGAGAGCAAGCTGCAGCGAGGCACAGCATTAGTTTGCAATCACAAAGCTGCCAACAACTCTCAGCAGACGTGGCTAGGGCTGGGCTGAGCCCCATACAGACTCATCCTGTCACCTCAAGTGTCACCCTCAGCAAGAGCTTTAGGCCGCCCTTAATGTACACGGGGCCGAGCGGAGCCGAGTGCCCGTGCAGCTCATGCAAACAGCAGAGCCTCCCATTAGAGCAATCCCCCACCCGGGCACAGAAGCCAGGCTGCAGGAGACCTCGTGCAAACCTGAGCCAGGCCCTGGGGCTCGCGGGTTTGATGACAAGTACATATAAATACTATAATCTGTGACAGAGAGAGTCTCACTGCAATATTTTCCACTTTATTTAAAAGCAAAGCTACCTATTCTGTTCAGCCCCAAAGTCTGGAAGTTCTGAAGATAAAAGCAGCTCTCAGCAGGAGCAAACTGCAGAACGTATTTGAAAATAAATTCATTATGACAATCGGCATTAAAGAATTTATTTTCAAATACATTTCACTGACTACTCATGCTGAGGGCTACTTTTATCTTTTGAACTGGGTGCTACAAAGCTGAACAGAAATGAAGACGGCTTCTTCTTAACTCTTTTCGTACCACACAAATAGCAGAATCCACCAGAATAGGAATTCCTTATAAAGTACTTACATCCTACAGCAGACATACACTGCATCACCATGGCTCAGTTTTTATTCCCAAGAAAAAGGAGAAGAGGTTTTGTGCCCAGTCATCTGGCACCAATGCTTAAGTCAAATAATATTTCTTCCTTAATACAGATTTTTAGCACTACTTCCTCAATAGAAAACCCTACTGCTGTACTAGTAGTGCCTTTCTGGTGAGCCACAGATCACCATAGCTTTACGTACTGAGTAGCAAGTGCAATATTTACAGCCCGAGTGCCCGACCTGCCTGGTGGGAATCGGCATCTCACGTTTCAAACAGCTCCTCTGTTGACAAGGGAAAGGTGAGTTCATTGCCCATCTCTGACATCCCTTCTGAGTCTTCTGCCTTGATCCTCATTCCAAGCAAGTCTCTAAGGTCACAATGACTTAACAGAAACCCAGATCACTGTGTTTCCTTTTTCAGATAAAAAATTTCCCCAGCTTGTCATAGCCACAAAGAAAAAACATTACAGAGGCAAAAGTTAGATGGTGGGATCAAGAAGCCAGGCCTAGAATCACAGGTTGGCTGAAGCTGGAGAGAACCTCTGGAGATCATCTAGTCCAACAGCACCTCTCAAGCAAGGCCACCTACAGCAGAGTGCTCAAGACCAAGTCCAGATGGCTTTGGAAAATCTCCCAGGATGGATCCCACAACCTCTCTGGGCAACCTGCTACATTCCCCCCGTCACAATAAAGCTCTTCCTTATGTTCAGATAGGCCTTCCTGTGTTCCAGTTTGTGCCCATTGCCTCTCGTGCTGACACTGGGCCCCAATGGAAAAAGTCTGGTTCTTTTCTCTTTATCCTCTCCTTTCAAATAATTGTAGACACTGATAAAATCTCCCTGAGCCTCCTCTTCTCCAGGCTGAACTATCTCCATTCATTGCATGACTGAAGCTGCAGCCCATGACCCTCTTGCCCTGGGGAGCCCAGACCTGAACCCCGCGCTCCCAACGTGGCCTCACCAGGGCTGAATGGAAGGGAAGCATCATCTCCCCAAGCTGCTGGCAACGCTCCCCAGCCCTCTGGGTCCTTCTCAGGGGCAGCACTGCCCCTTCTCCCCATTTTGTATCATCAGGAAAGGTGCCAAGAGCGCACCCTGGCCCAGTCACATTTGTACTATTCCTGGCTTCCCAATGATGTTAAATGGGAAGACTAGACATAACCAAACACACAAGAACAAGGAGGGCGTAAGAGAGACAAAACTGCTCTCAGTATCACTTGAATTTTGAATTAAGAGCAGGCTGACAAACGTAATCCTCCCCCTGTGATATATTCCACTTCTTTTCCTCAGCAGGCAGAATGAGGAGAAAGGGAAATCATCTGCTGAAATGACATACCAGAAAAAATGCAGGAGGAAGAAATTCTAAAATACACATTTTCCCCAGCTTGTTCCATTTCCAGACAACAAAAGAGATAGCTAGAGAAGATTTTTGGGATCACTGCATCTCACACTCCCATTCCTCAACCATCACGTAATCCTTTCCATACTTCTGTCATTGTCCATCTTAGAAAGTTTGTTCTTTGTTTCCACTCCTCCTGGAGGCTCCTGCACAACTGTGCCCCTCTTTTCCTTCCCATCTAAATAAACTCGAAGCCCTTTGTCCTTGTGACAACACTGCAGTAGCTCTTCCCCTTCAGTGGCCTTTACCCCCCTGGCCTGTTCGTGGACAATAAACAGGCCACCTCCTGGCCTTTGCTTGCTGAAACAGCCAACATCTCCTTGTCCATCCTACGCTTTAATTCCCCACTGTGCCTGCACCATCGGGAAGCTGGGGAATCAGAGATCCTGTTGCTGACCTACAGCCTTCTTGGCTTGCTGAGGCAGGAGGGCTTTTCCAAGGAACTAAGGGAGTCCAGGCTGGCAGGAAACCAAGCTGCCTACCCAGCCTGTCTCCCTGCTTTCTTTCAGGGTTTGACAGCATAATGTGGAACGGTTCAGTGCCAGCAAATCAATATTTTCCAGTGGGAAAGTGTTCTACCTGGAAAGCCCCAGCTGGCTCCACAAAAACTGAAGTCTCCCTCTTGAATCCTACGAGTGTGCAGGCAAGGAGGAGTGAAAATTATGAGCAGTGCAACCCTCTAATGACTGTAGACAAAGAGCACCAGAAGCATTTAAAGCAGCTGACACTGCCAGTGTCTATGTTTAAGGCAGGACTAGTTGCAGTGACCCCCTTGCAAGGCTTTTAGCTAGACTTTCTTTTAAGCAGAGCCTGGGAGATACAGATAAACCTCAAAACTGCACAGAACCTGCCATTGCACTAGCATAGCTTTTTCAGTACTCTTCCCCAGAGATGATCATAAACTTCTTCATGAAACATCTTCTATCTTCTCACATCAAAATGTTTTCTTAAAATATATCCATTTTAGTACTTGTCAAAGCAATGTTTGGAAAATGGAAGTCCTGCAACTCACCATGCAAGTCTCTCACACACATGCTGCTAGTGACCTTCTTTCTGATATATTCATGGGTCACCAAGGTCTCACACAATGCCTTTGGAAATAGGTGCAATCTACCCCTCTGACTGGTTATAGAGCCATAGCACCCTCCCAATCCCGCATCCAAAGGCAAACAACATGTCACAGCTACTAACAGAGCAGGATGCAGGGATATTTGAACCTTAGAGCAGAATCAAGATGCTAAAGGACTGCTTGAACAGCAGCTTCTGGAAAACTTATCAACAGTGACACCACAAAGAAGGTGGCGGCAAAGGCACCTGCCAAAAAGAAGCTCAGGTTATTTTGTGATATTATTTCCCCCAAGAGGAGCACTCCAGAAGGGGAGGAAAGTAACTTCTTTGATCACATAACCTTAGAAAAGGCAGGAAATATCAGCTCTAGCATTGCTGGCAACTGCTCCTAGAGTTTATAACACGGCTGCCACTCATTTGAGTAGTGTCCAGTCCTGGAAGGAAAGGGAAGGCAGTTCATAATAAAGCACAAAACCCCTAGTACAAGAGCAGTCCTCTTGCATGTGCCATCTGTGAGTTTATCACATTACTCACACCATTTTTAAAGCATAGGATATTCTGATTTCCTTTCTGCCTTGTGGACAGAAGTGATTTTGCAGAGAGTGCTGCTGTTCTTTATTAACACTGCTGGCATTTAGTTTGTCATGTAGAAGCTTTAAAATGCATCAAGTTTCTATAACTCCATTGATGTCCTTTAAAAAAAAAAAAAAGGAGAGAGAGGAAAACCAGAGCATCATTTTGTGTATCAGCTTCCACACTGGGCTGAGATGCTCTGCCCGGCTCCCTCAGAGGGGCTGAGATGTCTCCACACAGCATCCATGCTGTTCTCGGAGCCTCTTGGAGTGGCCATTGGAGGACGGCGCTTCCAGGAGCACCTGGCTGATCCCTGGGATGGATGCCACGACAGCCGGCGAGCTCTGGCATCTGCATCTTAAGCTGCCCACATTCCCAGGGCTCCCTCCCCACACAAACACCCCATGCAGAAAGGTTCCCAAAGGCGGCGGGAAGCCGCGACATTTAGGGGTCAAATATGTTGTTTGGTAAACAGGAATTCTCACGGGCTGAGCGGGAGCACCTTATCTGCCAGTGACCATCTTCGCCCTCTGGCAGAAAGCTGAGAGCCTGATGGTTTTCTGATAAGAAAACACTGGCATCCATCCCATCCTGGCAAAGTTCAGAGCAACTTCTTGCCTACAGTAACCCGATGTCTTTCAGATGGCTCTCAGTGCAAGGGAGACTCCGGCTGTCCTAAGGAACAGTGCAACATGCATTTATTGATCAGCGACACTTCGCTGGTGAGACATCAGGGATTAGGGAACAGGAATACATAGAAAGGCATGGAAATGATCAGGTCTGTAAAAACAATACCTCAAACCTGCCTCTTCTACAACACATACCTTAAATAAAGCACCTGTTAATCCCACATCTCCATCTTTTCCCCAGCAGAAAGCAAATACTGCTGCAAACTGCACATCTGCTCTTCTGGCTGGTGCATCTCTGCGCACCAGTTCCCAGCATTGTCGGCACTTCCCAAGAAGACCAGGAGTTGCAGGAGTGTTTCCATGGACAAGATGAGGCTTGTGGGGAGCACTGCACGTGCCTCTGACTGCTCTAGTCGTGCAATCAGCTGCGCTTTGCCCAGAGCTGCCAAGGGCAAGAGCCAAAACCAGCGCGGGGGCTCCCCTGAAACAGCACTGCTAAAACTGCCACCACTGCCTCCGTTTTGACTAATTTCTCCTGATACAAACCAAAGAAAAGAGAGTATCTAGAATCCACAGATTCAAATGATGCTTTCCAGTAAGTTACAGGCAAACAGATGGGATCAGCTGGTCTGACCTAGCTGCTTATTGGCACTGGAACATCTTGATCACAATCATGCGCTCTCACTGCTGTCGTACCTCAGTTCCAGAGTTCATCTACTGGGGAGATCTAAGCTTTTTAATTCAGCACAGAATAAAAGTTTCCTACCATGTGAAGGAGTTGAATCAGTTTGCCAGACGGCAGATGAGCAGCACTGGTCACACAAAAGACAGGATGGGAGCACAGAGCAGGGAGCGCAAGGGGAGAGGAAATCAGGGCTGCCTTTTTCAGTGGCATCAAGATGCTCAGGCATCTCATCCGCACCGGATTTGAGGTACATGAAATTATGTTCCCCAAAATGAAGTTGGCACTAACTTGTCTTCACAAATTTCTAATTAACTCCCATAAAGAAAGAGACTCAACAATCCTTAAGGAGCACAAACCTCAAACACAACTAAAACTGTCCTTTTAGCCTTCCATATGCATCAAACCTTACTGCAGGGCTTCAACTTTCTCTAGGGCTCAAGCTTAGACAACAGTATCCGTTTCAATCTTGCTCTTCCTGAGTTATTCCTTATTGAAATCTATTTGTAACCTACAAACAAAACACCCAAAACACCAATTCCTTCTGACCTACCATGCAGAGCTTGAACTCCATATCATCTTCCCCTTCTATGCTTCCATCTCATTTTCATTGCTAGTTTTATTGCATATCTGGAGAAAAAAACAGAGATAAATGTTATTAGAGACATCCCTGAGAGGCAGCTACATAGGATTCATTCGGTGTTGTTTGTGTCTCAGTATTCCCAAAAGTGCAATGAGGAAAAAGGGAATGGAAAAGAAAACAAGAAAAAAAGAGAGAGAGAGAAATATTCACCTTTGCAGATTACATTGGGCTCCTGGGGAAAAAAAGTGACCAAGACCTAAACAGTGCCAAAACCCTGACCTGAAGCAGAGCACACTGAACGTTATTCCAAAGAGTTATATTTACAGCTTCTGCTACATAACTCAGATTGTCCTTATCCATGAGCAAAAGCTCCCACTTTGTATTTTTTTCATAGATTCTCCAGAAGACATCAAGCTCTGCCTTAACAAACCACAGATAAGCAGTATCTCCATGAATCTTGCTGGAACAGTAAACACTAGGCACAATCCACAAAGAATTTTTCCCCCTTTGTGAAATTTATTTAACTCTGAAGAAACAGAATATTTTTTTTTCCTAAGCTAAATTCTATTTGAAAGAAAAAAAAAGAAAAGACCTCTTTGCAAAATACAAATAAAGTCTGAAGGGACACTGCCACAGATGCTTTTCTCTAAACCAAAATATATATCTGTGTTGTATCTGACACAAATATCCTGGGGCACTTCCAAGTCTCAGCTCACAAGAAAAGAATGAAATGGTCTCAGCATCTTTCACCTTTCCAGAAAATCTGGTCCTTGCTGCCAAGAAATAGGTTGTTTTTAAATAGCAGTTTCTTTCTTGGGTTGTGCAATCCTGCAGGTCTCTGAAGCTGAGTCTGCTTCTGTAAATTTAACATTTTCCCCAATGGTCTCCTTTGGAAAGACCCAAAACTAAAATAAATATTACTCAAAAAGCAATGAAAACATAAGTTACTTTTGGTTTTAAATGTTCTGCAGCTGTTTTAGATAGCCAGGATCACCATCTTGTTCTTTGTTGAATGAGAAAACTAGTTTTTATGCTTAACATTCCCAGTCCTTGTTCTGCTCAACACAGTGGCCTGTTTCTAATGGTAGCCATAAGCCACTGTCCCCAAAACAGTGTACAATGAATGTAGGAGATTGGATTAGGTATCTCCCGAGGTTCTTTCCAACTTGAATCATCCTGAAATCTGTTTCCTCATGTGGGAGTCTCCTGGGTTTCCATGTACTTAGTTACTCTCAGTGTTACTGTTCCATACATTCAGCCCTGTCTCGAGTTATGTAAACGTTCAACAACTAGTTGGACCACCTGCCAAACTGCATCTCTTGCTTTGATCTTAGCTCTAATGAGCTTCATTTCATGCTCCTCAGTTTAATTTAAGGTAAAAGAAATACAAAATCATCATCTGGGCAGGAAAAAGAACTAAATGTTAATAATAATAGTATTTTAGTATCGTTTGTTACTATATTCTGTATATGAGAACTGTTTAATGTCCTGTATTCCTACATATTTTCCAATTTGGAGATGGGGGGAAAAGAGGCCTAGTACCATGGACTTGTTTCAGTTACCACTGTTGATGTCAAAGCCACTGGCACTGCGTCGGCCTGCACAGCAGCTTGAGAACATTCACCCTAGGTCATAGAGATGAAAAATAAGTTTTCATCTCTAGTCACCAAATGGGCCCAGGAGCCTGTAGGAAGCCTAAGCTGTCAGTTTAATTGTGCCTGCAGTTCCACGTGGCAGTTTCAGCCTCCATAGGAACCAAAGCACCCGGCCTGTGTGGTAAGAGAATTAGTGAAGCTGTCCTTCACACAACTCTCCTGTTCAGGCTTCAGGTATCTAAAAGATACAACACAATAACAAAACAATAACAATACGTAATCCAGACGATCAAGACTCAAAAACTGCAAAATTAACAGGAACCACTGAATAATTTACTTTTTAAAAAATCCTTTGGGTTTTTAAATATCACTTAGTCCCCTCTTGGTAAGCCCTAACAGTGGTGTCCAAATCACTAATTTAGTTTTGTTCCAGCATCAAGCCACAACTTCTTGCTATGCCAAAAGGAAAAGATCTTTTTCAAGAAACAAACTAATATTCATAGCTTGTTTCTTTATTCTAGCTTGTTCACATTTTACAATGAATGTGAAAGTTTGGACTGTGGACAGTAGGTAGGAGAGAGAACAGCTGGAGAAGGACTGTTTTCCAGAATGCAGCCTTCTTGCTCCATGTATGGTTTTCCTTCCTCTTCCTTATGTGCCCAACATGCATTTAGTTGCATTTTGTTTAAAAGGCCCCAGCCAGCAAGGCAATACCTCTAGGAGACAGTGCTGCCTTCATCCTTATTTATGCTTTAAGAATCCTGTTTGTTTATTCTTTCAGCAATAACTGAATTTTCTTTCAGATTATCCATAAAGATACGAAACAGTAACAGCTACACCCTGTACTAATCCTTGAAACATCCAGTGAGACAAACTCCCATTGAAAACTCACCTCTTGATTGCCACGTTCTGAGCTTCCTCCTCGCAAGTTGTTACTCACTCGATATGACTGACGGCAATGAGCACCCAGTGAACCCAACTTTTCCTCCAGACAAACACCACTCACCCTAGAACAGAACGCTTAAATGCAGCTCCTCGGATTTGGTCAAGGCTCTACCAAGCAGTAGAGATCTCAATAGATTGTGAAGGAGGAAAATTTGGTCAAGGAGCCTTGTGAAAATAGCTTGCCTTGGTCCCTGTAGCACTGCACTTCACTCGCTGTAGGAGAAATATCTTAAGATTCATTGTGGGAGTAACATGACAGCTACCCTTTTCCTTGCACAGTGGTGTGATTCAAAAGGAGAACGAAATCGGTCATGTTTAGTTGCTTTTCCTCCACAAATAACTTGCCCATCACCTCAGAAAGATAACAGAAAAACATTCCCCCCAAGAGATGAAGAAACAAAGAGTTGTTAGCATATAATGAGGATTTATGCTAATTACAGATCATTATCTTAAGAATTCTGAACTGTACATCAGTATAGATGAGTCTCCTAGATAAGCCTCCATCAGCCAGATTCTTCCATTTACATTTAAGAAAAGCTGCTACATATCAACCTTCAAATGAAACTAGTAACCCAGGAGAAGTCTGCTACAGAAAGCGTACATCTGTAGGTGCTCATGGACATCAGTTTTCTTTCTCATTTCAAGAAAGAAAAGAAGTCTTTCTTTTGCACCATAAAAAAGCTTGATTAGAAGAATAATGCCTTAGGCAAACCCTAGAGGTGGAAACAGCTTGAAAGAAACAGTGTGCTGAAAAACTAAGTCGATGCAATATTAAACAACTGGAATCAGAGAAATGGGGGGGAAAAAAAAGAAACCTAACCCTTGGAGAGCCAGATTCTGAATTCCTTTACAGTGATTTGACACAAGCCTAATTCTGCTAATTGGAAATTACAGTAGCTATACCGTTTACTCATATGCCCCTCCTGCCCCAGCTAACAGTGACTGCTGGCCTAGACACATTGGCCGTGACCTCCACATCCCTCCCTGTGTCCCACTTCCCTTTGCTGCCAGGGAGTGGGGATTTTGCAGGTCATGGGGACCTCGATCAGTGCGACCAGAGCATTTTTTCGGCATCAGAAATTAAACGACACAAAACGTCTGCCTTCTCCCTGGGGTTTTGTCTTGTACTGTCCATATCTCCAAACGCATGGGCTGGGGCTGAACTGGTGTCTGAGCTACCCCAGGCTAGATGCATGCTCACCAGCTCTCAGCAATGGGAAAGGAAGGCTTTACAATGACATGCCCGTCGTGGCCTGATCAAGCTCTTTAGCACCACTGTTATTTCCTTCCAGCACAGGAGCCAGCTGCACATTTCTCTGTTCCCCTTCACCTTTCACCTGCCACCACAAGGCACTTCCAGTTTGTCCACCCCACCGTCACACCAAAGGCATTTGAAAGATCCTCATTCACAGCCAGCAGGTCGGAGCGCTCGCCTTGAGCAATGCGCACTGCCCGGAGCGAGCAGCGACACCAGTGGGGCTGGGGCAGCCCCTGCCCCACCTCCGAGCCCTCCACATCCTTCTGGCCGGGCGGTACCGTCCCCTCTGCCCAAGCCACGACAGGCACTGGCTGACCAGCCCTACATCCACCCCAAGGAGGCCACCAGGGCACTGGGGCCTTCCTGCAAGGTGCAGGTTACAAAAGCAGAGTGGGCCGAGTCACAGGCCTGCCTTTAAATAGCCGGCACCTCGGCCCAGCTCAGCACTCAGAGCTCCTGCCCCGGCCTCCCACCCCGGTGCTGCCGTGGCCTGCAGAGCCATGTTGGGAAAGGCGGCCACCCCGTCAGTGCTGCTGGCTCTGCTGCTCCTCAACCTCATGGTGGCACAAGGTGAGTCAAGCCCAAGGCAAGGCCACAGCATTTTGTCCAGTGCCTGGCACGGAGCCAAATCCATTGCTGTCAATCTGAAATAAGATCCACACACAGAAGGGATTTATTCACAGATATTTTTCTTTTTCCCTGGGCAAATTCCCGCCTTGGATCTCTGATCTGTAATAGCAACTACATACCTGTAAAAATAACTCGGCTTTTCAAATTTTCTCATTGTTTGCCTCTCTTTTTCTTTGTTTGTTTGTGCTTTTTTCTCTTTTTCTCCAGGTACCCCTATTCCTCCTCTGCTTGAGGCAACCAGTGTGGAGCCAAGCAGAGACTCCAGTGTGCAGCCCAGCACAGGGTCCCCCCAGGACTACAGCACAGGGTCCCCCCAGGACTACAGCACAGAGCCATGCAAGGAAGAAGCCATGGGACTAACCGGGAACACGGGAGTGCAAGAGAGTGGAGAGGCCACTTGGGAGCTGAGTGGAGAGTCAAGCACTGACCCTACCCTCAACCCAAGTATGGAGCCAAGCACGAAACCAACTCCGGTGTCAACCACTGAATCTGGTGAGATCCATTTTGTCTTGAGTGTTCACCTGTTAAAAGTACCTAGCTTGGCTATTCCTGTGCTCCCACCTTACCTGCATCACAGGGGAAAGACACTTTAAAATAACACTTTATTTTTTGACTGCAATGAAGCTCTGCTCTGAAAAGAAGGGTCAAATTATCCTACTTAGAAGAAAAAAAAAGGAAGATGTAGAATTTCAATGACTTAAACCAGCAGGGGCTGTGTCATTGCATTCATTCCTACAGAGCTGCCTTTCACCTGCAAAGGAATTGCACAATCTGTCATCTAGACTAAGATCTCCTCTCAAATAGCAGGTGCCTCCAGGCTCTTCAGTTCTTTAGTAGGGCTATCAGCAGCCTCTCTGGAGGTCACAGCAGGGCACAGAAAGTGGAAGGAGGACACACCTAAGGATTAGGATTTTCTTTCACGGTGATTAGCAAAACAATGCAACTTTGCCTTCCATATTCCTTTACTGTAGTCCATTTCATCTGCCTTATCTTTTGAAAAAACTCCTGAAAACAATTCCTTTCAAATTTTCTTGCCTTTCTCACTAAGCCTATCTCCTCACCTACTTCAGTGGCATTTTAGAGACTATATATGTACTAGGAAAACAGTAATATCATAACTGCTTATTGCAGTTTCAGAAAATGGAGCAACCCATGGAAGTAGCCAGTACTATCACCACTAACACAACAAGGCAGCACTAGGGCAAAATCTGTAAAATATCACCCTTCATACCAGCAGTGAAGCACTGAGACCCTGAATATTTTAGCAAATCAATATGGGAGAAATACAGGTTAAAAGGGGAAAAAAAAAAGGTCACTCATGCTACTCACTATCTTAGGGCCTGGATTTCGGTTCCTTTCCTACACTGCAATGTGCACAATGTGCATTGCTATATCCTGTATCTCTATGTTTTATTGCCACAGTGAGCTGCTTTATCATAAGCTCAGCCTCATTGATGGGTAAAGGGACATAGCTTCCTTATCAGATATTCATTCTTCAGGGTTTTTTTTTCTCCTTTTTAAAAACGGGGGTAATTTCTTTTGTGAAAGACATTAGAAATAAGGATCCTGTAAACAGACAGAAGAATCTTCTGTACACTTAGGAGAAGGATTTTCTTTCTGTGTGTTTTTTTTTATATAATAATTGACATAAAAACAACCTTAATTTCCCTGATATTCTTATGAAGCAATTTGCCCACGCCAAAATTGCAAGAATTCTAAGAAGCTCTACCACTTTGTACAGCATTTCTACATTCACCGTCTTTGTTTTTACCCTAGAATGAATTGCAACATTAAATCCTGATGGGAAAGCAGCAGCCACATTCACCTGCTGAGTTGACTTCATCACATGTGAACACAAAATCAGTGCTTGCAGAACTGGATAGCAGGGCAGCCTGAAACTACAGCTTGTAGGAAAAGAGTAACCATGGCCTTCAGCCCATGAACTTGGTTTCATTCTTGCTTACTTCAACAGCAACAGTTTAGTTCCATCACAGGTAACCTGTGCTGTATTGCTTCCTTGGTAATCAGAAATAAAGTATGTCCGTGCAACTATATGCCTTGTCGTTATTGCAAAACCTATTCTAATTCCATAATAAATAAATAAATAAATAAGGGGGAAAAATCAGAGCATTTTTTTAAAGTTTCCTCTCAAACTTCTTCTTCAACGACTGATTATGTTTTTGTTTCTTTTCTTACTGTTAACTTGTGATCAAGCACGTGTATGGTACTCAGCATTTAGGAACAGGGTTGCAGAAGTATTTTCAAAAGAGCTCCAGAATATTCCAGCATGGTTCTTTACCACCTAAAAGGCATCAGAGGCGGGGAAATGTTCAAAACGAAGGCTGTTGTTTAGCTAATTGCTCTACCAACATTTACCCCATAGTGGCTGCAACATGAAAAACTACCCCAGAGGGTTTTCATGGTTACAGGTACAGTGGCACACAAGTCACTTTCTGGAAATATTTGAATGTATGCAGGAATGTCCCTGTGTATGCAGGAACGTGTTCGCTATCTCACCTCATTACTTCTTATCTAATATCCAAGCACTTTCTACTGCTCAGGATCAGCTGCATTGCTCCTTGTTGGGTGCTCTTACTGCTGGAGTGAAGAGATGCTGGTTCTCTTCTGAGCCTTCACAAGCTTACAGTGTAGAGAAACACACAGATAAACTAAAACTAAGTGCAGATGAGCAAGTTGACCAACAAACAAACACAGAGAAACCAAACCAACAACAATAAAAGCATACATACTGCAGCAAAAGAGTCTCTGTAGCCTCGAGGGTCTGCTGCAGTGCAGGCAAAGCAGTTAGTTATATGATTCTGGAAGAAAGGATAAGCAGTCCTGGGTTACCAGCTTTTCTAACTCATTTTTTTATCTCTAACTTGGAATCTTCTCATTCCTTGTTTGTTAAATCATAAATAAGGAATTTTCTAACTCTAATTCCCCCTTCCTCAAATGAAACAGAAGCTGTCTAAATGCACCAAGCCCAAATGTGGTGAACTTCTATTAAAATTATGTAGACCACCAACATCATGCAAAGCAATATGAAAAGCACTCAGTATCACAACCAAAGCACATTTTGGTTCCATATTTCTATCCAACTTCAGCATCCACCTTGTAAAATTGTTCTTACAATCTGTCAGCGTCACACTTTTGTTTGATGAGCAAGCCGGCTTGCTAAGAACTGGTAAGATAAAAGATAAATAAAAATAAATAAACTAGATTGCTAAAGAGTTTGGTAATAAATATGGTGTCAGATGCATCAGCAAGGGTATTTTGACTTGCAATGAGTAAAACGAACACATGGGGGCTCCAGATACAAAGGCTTTTTAATAGAGTTTAGCTTCACGTTCATACCAAAATACCACAGCAACAAGGCAACTACCTCTGTAGCATCAAGACTGAGAATAATAAGAATTAAAAAAAAAACAAAGGCAGAAAGAATTGGCCCAATTCTTACTGGGCAATGCAGAGTTGTTTTTTGTATTTGTTTTTTGTTGCTTTCTCTGGATCTTTTACCTAGCAAGGATAAAGGCAAGGGCTCGCTCCCTCCTTTCCAGTACATAAATGCATAATTTGCAAAACCATCTTTAGAGGATGTTCTAAAGGAAATAGGATTCATCATGGAATATGTAAGAAATATAGTTCTTAACAGCAACAACAAGGAGTGAAATAAAGCAACTTTCTCCTGTTTCTGAAAACTCTTGCCACGGGAGGTAGAAAGGCTGCAAGCAATTTAAAAGTGATTTAATCAATTTAAAGGGTTTATTTTTTAAAAGGTTGATGTGAGTTACCACAGAGGGCACTGTTACCACATACTCAGCTTCAAGCATGATCTGTAAGATGGCAAATGAGATTAGTCAGTGATGAACACAGTAAGTTGTCTGCTTGGACCTTAGCTGTACAAACCCTAAGCTGCAAACATGGAAAAGTCCTCTTTCTATGAACAATTTATTCATAGTTTATTCATTATGAGGTTTCTCAAACCTTTTTTCCAAGGCTTCTAATACAGAAAAGAAACAGCTGTTTTAGGCACCTGGTCCATGATCTACAGAGGTGGCCTCACTCACCTTGATTCTCACACCTGCTGCAGGAGGAAGAGGTCCCTCAGGTGTCCTGAGTGAGAGCTCTCATGGCAGATATCAGCATAAGTCTTACTTATGTCAACTATTTATAGCTGACATAATAGCTAACAATATTGCTCATATTGTTATTTATATTTATATTGAGCTATTTATAACTCAATAAAGTTTCACAAGTGTCTGTACTTTGTAAATCCATTGTAGTGGGATAAAGCACCATCTTCTCCGCATTCACCCCTCCTGTATGAAGCAACTTGCTTTAACGAGGTCTGCTAGGCCTGAGTGAGCTGAGCTAGACCTGGGCTAGGCCTGTGTTTCTCCAGCATGGCCAGAATGTTGCACTATTTACACTGTTTCAGTACATTTGTCCTCTTCTCTGTTCAAAAAGAGGGTCTCCTGTCATGCAGTTTTGTTATTCGCATTAAACTGTAGCCGGAAGGTAGATATTATATTTAGAGCTGCTCAGTGAGAGAGCCCAGTTTAAGCTGCTTTGGCTAAACCACACCAGCTACCTCAGCCACCAGCAAGAATGCACAGCAGGGGAAGCTGAACACCTGCCAAAGCAAACAAGAGGCTGCCCCATACATTACAAGAATGTATAGGTAAGGATACACACCATGTGTGTATAAGCGACAGCTCCTAACAGGTCATTCCATACTTATAGTAAGAGCCGAGTGAAACACACTGGCAGGGATAGGGCATTGCTCCTTGGCACTGCCTCGCTCAGCAGCAACAAGCACACCAAGTGCTGTACTCAGTATTCCCACACCAGTGCCAGAGTGTTTCCATAATACTGGGAACAGAACGGGCTGAGGGCAGCACTGCGGAGCCGAGACTACTTCATCTCTAAGGAGGAAATTTGGGCTGCAGAGGCAGGAAGCAAGGCAATGTTCTTCACATGACCCAGAAGCTGCAAAACACAGCTGTCTTGCTCAGCAACAGCCTATAAAATATTCAGTAGGTATCTCTCTCCCTGACCTGATAAAATGGATAGCTCAGGGCCAGAAGGCTCATTCTGACATCTCAACATTTTCCACTGTGAGCCTGATGCAAATTATTACCAAACACCAATGGTGCCATTAGAGCAAACAGCAAAACACTAGAGAGACTTTTAAAATAGCAGCTCTCTCTTAGACAAAAAAAAAAAAAAAGAAAAAAAAAAAACAAAAAAAATTTTCTATTTATAAAACACTCACAAAAATAACAGAGGGGAGAAA